>CM073761.1:106634553-106824553 GCA_037127475.1 Arma custos
GCATCAGTTGAGCCATTGCTGTGGTCACTCTTGCTGCTTTATCGCATACTCGCTGGATATGCTCCTTGAACCGCAGCCTTTCATCGATTATTACTCCGAGATATCTCAGCAAGGGCTGGGACTGGATCTCTTGTCTGCCCACTCTCAGGGTTATTTCTTCCCTCCTTTTCCGGCTACTAATAAGAAGAACCTCTGTTTTCTTGTCTGCAAGCTGAAGCCCCACCGAAGCCAACCAATCACGGATTAGTGAGATACTCTGGTTGGCCTTCAGGGCCACTTCATCTTTGTATTTGGCCTCAATTACCACTGCAACGTCGTCAGCAAAACCCACTGTCTTGGCACCCACTGGTAGGCCAAGCCTGAGGATCCTGTCATACATGATGTTCCACAGGACAGGCCCAAGCACTGAACCCTGGGGTACTCCACCAGACACCTTGAAGCTTTTGGGACCGTCCTCCGTTGAATATATCAGGGTCCTGTCCGTAAAATAATCGGTGATAATGTTCCGGATGTAAATGGGGTCACCCATTTTCTGCAAAGCGTCCAGAATGCAGCTCCATCTCGCAGAATTGAAGGCGTTTCTTACATCCAGTGTAATGACAGCGCAATAACATTTCGCACCTCTTCTCCATCTCTTTCCTGCAATAGCCTTCTGGGCAGTTTCTATTACCATGGTAATAGCGTCCAGCGTAGATCTCGCTTTCCGGAATCCGTATTGAGTCCTTGACAACCCTCCTGCTCCTTCGGTGGTCTCTTGGATCCTACTGGCTATTATGTTCTCCAAAGCCTTCCCAGCTGTGTCCAACAAACATATTGGTCGATATGTGGTAGGATCCGATGGGTTTCCCTTGCTTTTCGGGATCAGCACAAGGCGCTGCCTTTTCCATGATCGCGGGAATGATCCCTCTCTTAGGCAGGAGCTGAAGACTTCCTGAAATAGGTTTGGTCTGGTCTCCATTGCCGCCTTTAGTGCCACGTTCGGAATGCCATCCAGACCTGGAGCTTTTTTAGTCTTAAGGCTAGTGCTAACATCCCTGAGCTCCTCAGCTGTCACGGTCGGTGCGTCAGTTGGCTGCAGCTTTTCTGAGTGCACTAATTCCTCTTGTTCTGGGAACAGAGTGGCAACGATCTTCTCCACCGTCACCGGGCACGTAGGCGATTTCGTAGAGCTGCCCTTCAGCTTCTTCATGACGGATCTGTAAGGCCTACCCCATGGGTCCTCGTCCACCCCCTCGCATAGTTCCTTCCAGGACTGCCTCTTGCTCTTCTTAATTGCACGCCGGAGCTCACGCCTCGCAGCTTTGAATTCCTCCCGTAGCGTTTGGAACTGAGGGCTGCCTCTTGCTCGCTGATACCTTCTTCTGATTGCGTGGCAACGTGTGCGACAGTCAGCGATATGGTCGTTCCACCAATAGACCGGCCATCGACCTATGCCTTTGTTGCTGCGCTCCATAGCTGCGTCACACGCTATGTTGATCAGGTCCATTACCTGATGGGCCTTATCCTCTGCGGTGCCTGAGAGCTCACAAGGTTCCTCCATCATAATTTTAAACGCTTCTTTATCTAAAGTCTTGACTTTCCATCGAATTGTACTCTTCTCTTGCCTCTTTGACTTTGGTTTCCGGTTTCCCAGAGTGATCAGTATAGCCTGGTGGTCGCTGTGGGTGTACAGGTCGCAGACCTGCCAACCAGTAGTAAGGCGTAGAAAGTCACTGACAAATGTTAAATCGATGATAGAAGACCTACCTCCCTTAACAAATGTGGGCTCCGTCCCTGTATTTACGAGTACCAGATCATCCATCTGGGCAAAAGCTTCTAATAGAACTTCTCCTCGTCGGTTGGTCAACTTACTGCCCCATTCTGCCGCCCAGGCATTGAAGTCTCCGGCAATTACCACTGGCCTGCGTCCCATGGCGTCTCGCACTATGCGATCTAAAAGACCTTCAAATTCCTCGATTGTAGTGTGATATATATGTGTGTGTGTGTGTGTGTGTTGTTTTTTTTACGTTGGAAGGTGGAAATCTTCAAAAGACGCGTATAGGCCCGTACCTATAAATCCGTGTGTAGGATTTTTACCCACTAAAACCACCTCCCTACACCTGTTTCTCACCCTCCACAGGACCGCCGTTAGGCATTACATCATGGGGGGGAGTGGCTGAGTGCCGACTCATTGATTTGAGCTACCTTCTGATTCGCCTTTCTTTCTCTTCCTTTCTTAGCTTTTGTAGCACCTGTGCTGCTAACCTTTGGCCTGCCATCCAATAGTCCTGGTTGATCAGCATAAGGTTGACAACATTATCTGCAGTGGGATCTGAACCGCAGGCGTGTCGGAACTCCATCCTTTCTTCTTGAAAGCGGGGACAGAAGAAGAATATGTGCTCGGCACTCTCCTCCGCTCCTGGGCAGGATGTACATACACCTTTTTTTTTTTTTTTTTTTTTTTTTTTTTTTTTTTTTTCCTCCCCCTTCCTGCCATTGCTGGCATACGGGGTGTTCGGCAGTGGTGGGTTAATACGTTGGGTTTACGCACGCCCACCACTGCCAAAAAACAACTCTTTATTTTAAAAAATTCTTATTATACAATCATACTGGTGGGTACCATTTAATTCTGGGGTACACGAATTAAAAGAAAAAGAAACATCTGTGGTGCTGCCCGGTGCACGGATGTGCACCTTACTGATGGGGCAGCACCTTTAAGGCCTCCTGGCCGGTCTGCATCCGTCCGGTTGCCGTCCAGCCCTCCTGGTCCGCCGCATCCGTCCGGTCCGCATCCGGCCAGTCCTCTCCCTCAGTCCTCTGCTCCTGGGGGCTCGTCCTCCTCTGAATGCATCTGTGACTCCTGGTCTGGTGGCTCGCCGAGGGGCCGGGTCCTGCCAAGGGTGAAGTGTGCAGGCCCAACCACGTCCTTCCACCCGTAGACGAACTCCCTGAAGAAGCGATAATTCGCTTCTTCCATCAGCCGGGGGAAGTCGTCCTCGGCGAGGGTGAAAATGCCAGTTTTTATCGACAACCTGGAACGGTGTCTGTCCATCGCGGTGCAGGAAACGATCACGTGTTCCGCTGTTTCGGGGACTCCACAAGCGGGGCAGAGGGGGTCGACCACTATCTTATGGTCAAAGAGCTTCCCCCGGAACCCGCCATGGCCTGTCAGCATCTGCGAGACCCAGTAGTCCGGGAGGACCCATGTCGCAGACAATCTTGACTGGACGGTGGGGAAAAACTTCCTCAAGGTTGAGCCCTTCTGGCTTCCCACCCACCGTCCATTCCACTCTCCTATGGTATCCTCCCTCACCATCTTCTTCCATCTATTGGGGGTCTCGCAGACTCTCTCTCGGAGTCCCTCCGGGAGCGCCGTCAGCCCCTGCCTCTTCACCTCATACATCAAACTATCCTCCTTGAGGACGAGGTCAAGGGGCATCGCTCCCGCCAGCACCTGCACCGCCTCGTGCGACACCGTTCGATAGGTCTTCGTGACTCTCAGCAGGGCCAATCTCTGGATCGTCGCCAGCCTCCTCTTCTGCAGCTGCGTGAGGTTGCGGCTCCACGCCGGGGATGCATACCTCAGGATACCCAAGACCACGGCTTTGTATATGGTCATCGTTGCCGGGTACCTGAGGCCCCAGAATGCACCCCCTATTCTTGCTAGTCCATTTAGTGACAGGGTCACCCTATCTTTCAGGTACACCAGGTGAGGAGTGGCATCAAAGTTCCTTCTGAACTTTACCCCGAGGTACTTCACCTCCTCACCTAGTCTAACCCTCTCGCCTTCAATGTCTAATATGATAGGGTGAGCCCTGTCAGTGGAGCCTCTAAGGAGCATGGCCTGGGTTTTGGCAGCGGCCATGCTCAGTTTTCTCCTCACGCACCATTCTGCCACGAGGCTGGCGCACCTCTCCGCTTCCGTCTTCAGTCTGGCCCTGCTGTTTTCAGCCACGACGACCGCCAGGTCGTCGACGTAGGCCGTGGCAAGGAACCCTTCTCCTTCCAGCTCCCCCAACAACTGATCAAATACCAACTTCCATAGGGCCGGCCCAAGGACCGACCCTTGTGGGCATCCTCTCTCGATCTTCTCCTCGACCTCGTAGTAGTTCCCTCTGATCTTGACGCTCCTGTCGCTGAGGTAACTACTTACGAGGGAGTACAAGTTGCTGGGGGTGTTGAGCTCCTGCAACCGCTGAAGTACACAGGGCCACCACACACTGTCGAAGGCGGAGGATATGTCAAACAATACTAGCATGACATACTTCTCCGCCCTCTCTTCAACATCCCTGCGCACTCTCAGCAGTGCGTCCGTCGTTCCCTTGCCACGGGTCGAGCCGAACTGCCGTGGGTGGCTTGCTGCAATGAGGACCGGTCTCAGGCTATTTACCATCATGCTCTCCAGGACCTTACTGACGACTGGGAGGAGGCATATCGGCCTGTACGCCTTAGGATCCCTCTTATCCTTACCTCCTCCCTTGTAGATTAATCTCAAATCCGCGATCCTCCACCTACTCGGGAAGCGCCCCTGGTCCAGACACTCGTTGAAGATACCCAGAAGGTCGTCCTCAACGAGGGGGGCGCTTTTCCTCAGGATCGCGGCATCTATTCCGTCAAGTCCTGGGGCTCTGCCGATCCTCTGCCTCTCCACGGCAAGGCGAAGGTCCCATAAGTCCCATGGCGGACAATAATCGGTACCCGGAGGGCACACCGTGGTGCGTCTCACCATCCTATCTTCATCGGTATCCTGGGACGGGTCGTCCCTGGGGTACGTGTAATCCACGTACATCTTCGCCGTCTCCTCTAGGGTGGTCGCCTGGGCATCTCCCACTCTGAGAGCCGCCACCATGGTGAGCGGCTTCACCTTGCCCAGTGCCACCCTGTACGGGATACCCCAGGGATTCTTTTCTGTCTCCTTGACGATGAATTCGTCCCAGGATTCCTTCTTCTGGTGACGCACTCCGTTTCGGTATGCCTTGTACCTCCGTTTGGACTCATCTCGGAGTGCAGGCCTCCTCTCCTCATCCCTGCACTCCTGGTACCTGCGCCTGGCCCTGTAGTACTCCCTCTTGAGGAGCGTCAGGGCAGGCGTCCACCATGGGACCGGACGCGCTCTCGCTCTGCGGCGCTGGAGGGTCATACTGGCCGCGTCTGTGATGGCGCCCGTCAGCTCCGCCACTCTGCGGTCTAGCGCTGACTCTCCTTCCATCGGCGCCATCTCTTCCCATTGTCTATCTACCAGTATTCCCTCCAGTTCACTGGAGAAAGCTCCCCAGTTCGCCGTACGGGTCACGAAGCCCTTCTCGACCGGAAGGACTTCACCTTCCTCCTCTACCACACTGAAGGCGATGACCCGGTGGTCGGAGCTCGTGTCAGACCGTAGGGTCCAGTCCGCTATGCGCCTCGCCATGGTGGCCGTGGCGAGTGTCACGTCAATCCAGCTCTGGCCCCTAGCTCCAACGAACGTGGGGCCAGAGGGCTCATTAACCACTATGAGTTGACACCTCGCCACGGTCTCATCCACCACTCTTCCTCTAGCATCTGTGCGAACCGAACCCCAGGCCGTGCTCCACGAATTGGTGTCGGAGCAGACCACCACACTCCTATAGCGTTGTGCGATGGCCTCCACAGCGGCTGCACTTTCCTCTATCCTTTGCCTCGGCGGCATGTATGACGAGACGAGGGCGAAGGATATCCTCCCCCATCTGACATAGCACGCCGCCTGATCCGCCGTGGTGAATTGACTCAGCTCCATGACGTCGAGGTTGGGGTTAACTATCACAATAGCCGCCCTGGGCCTCCTCTCTCCACTGCCCATCGCGACTACCCTCGACGCGACACCAAATCCGGCGACCACTTTTCTCTGACACCACGGCTCCTGTATAGCCATGATGTCAGTCTTCCTTGCGAGAGCTCTCAGCTCGTCCGCGACCACTCGCCTTCGGCCCATATTGACCTGCAGAATCCGCAGCCTACGCATATCTGGTCCTTTTCACCTGTCCGGCCATCATCTCAAGGTGCTGCGGGCACACCCTGCTGCCCGCACAGTGTCGAAGCTCTTCCCCCTGCCCACCTTTGGCCTTACAATTGGCGCATGTCGGTGCCTGCTTATTCTTCTTTGCCGGGCAATCCTTGACCTTATGCCCGGTCTCTCCGCACCACATGCACGCTATCCCGGTCGCTTGACATGACTTCGCCGGGTGGCCATACTGCATGCATTTCAGGCAGAGCAGGGGTTCGAGGTTGTCCTTGATGGCCAGACACCACCATCCTCCACTCAAGTCCGCCTCCGTCAGGTTCATCAGGGCGAGCCTCATCGAGTGGTGGACCTCGACGATCCACTTCCTGGTCAGCCCGCCCCTCGCGGGACTAGAGAAACAGGGTCTCAACCACTCCCTCCTGACGGACGCCTCCTCCGGCCGCACGATCTTCACTTTGCTCCAGATGAATCTCTGGAGCGTTTCTTCGTCCCAGTGATTGGGGACGCCTCTGACTTCTAGGCGGGGCCTTCTTGCCATTGCCATCTTGGCTTCCAGCCCCTTCCCTTTAAGGGCGTCCCAATCTAGCAGCCTTTGCGCCTGTTCAGGACCTCCGGTCTTGACCAGGACGGCGCCAGCCTTCGTCACTCTAACTACGCTGACGTTGGCGCCGACTTCCCTGAGCTCCTCCTGGGTCGGGAGTTGCTCCAGGATCCTACCGGCCTCCCATCCATCTACCTTCCCTTTCAGGGTAATGTAGGTAGCGACCTCTTCTGGTCTTCTCAGGCCGGTAGGGACACTGGCCAAGACTCCGGCGAATGTTCTGGCTTTCTTCTTCTTCCTCTCCTTCTCTTCCTCCTGGGAGGTAGGTTTCGCCTTCTTCTTCTTCTTCTTCCTGCCCTTAACCTCCTCCCAGGGTGAGGGCTCCGCCTCACTCATATCTTCCATATTCCTGCCCCTACAAATCTCCGTCGTACTCCACCGCTGGGGCATTTCAGCCGGTGGAATGCCGAAGTACGTCGATTTCCCCTTCTTGGGAGGGGGCACCCCGGACGTTCCGGCCACCGCCACAGGGTCCCTCGGGGCCTTCTCCTTCATCTTCCCTTCTTCTGCAGGGCGTTCCTTAGCGGCCCCCGCTCCAGGAACCTGCTGTGTGCGGGTCCTCTTCTCTCTCTGGGGCTTAGGCAGCCCACTTGCAACAATCGGCCCCAGATGCTCCGCAACCTTCTGGGCTACTAACTGGTGCAGCTCCTCGTTGTGCATCACTTCCCTCACCACGTGTTTCACCACCTGGGGGATCAGCCTCCTCTCCCCCTCCATCCTGAGGACCACATCGCACAACTTCTCTACATTGTTGTTAATGTAGTCCCTTCTCTCCTTGGAGATGGAGTTCCTAAATCTCTCCAGGTACTCTTGAATTCCCCTTTGTATACCCCGGGCTTGGTCCCCCGGACTACCATCAGTGTATACATGGGGGGGAGTACTCCCTCTCCTCCCAATCTTCCTCTTTTTGCTCGTGGGGCTCGTCTTTTTCCCATCCTCCTCAGACTCCTTTGGCTCCCTAGCTTCACTTTCACTTGTGAGCTCCGGGGCTCTCGTGGTGGGTTTCAGCAGCCTGTCAATAAACCCAGAGAGGATAGGCCCAGCTGGGTTCCCTGGACGCTCTTCGTCTCCTTTCCGCTCAACTTTAGTCCCTATTACGGCTGCGACCACTTGCGCATGCGCCCCGCCACTATCCAGCACCTGGTCGCATTCCTCCATCTTCTCCTCATCCTCGCTTGAGGATACCTCTTCACTTGACACACTTCTGCCCTTTTTTATAGAGCTCATTTTTTTTATATTTTAATCTACGTGATATCACGTAATTAAAATAAAAAATTTTTTGTCTTTGATTAAACTAATAAGTGTTATTATATTAATTAATTAATTAATTAATGAGTGCGAATCAACTGATTCTCCTGTCCTATTGGGAGTCCCGACTCGCAACTAGTGTCCCTCGGGTCTCAACCAATCACTTTCACTGTCGCCAGCGCACTTCACCGGGAGCTATGTAAAAACACGTCTTACCTGTCAGCCGGCTGGGTGAAGACTGGGCGCTCACTATCGCTGCAAGGGTGGGGATAATCCCCGGGAGCCAATATAACGTGCGTCCGTTCTCATTGACTGCCGGAGCGCAACTGGATGTACATACACCTGTATCATCGAGCTTAAACCTATGCTGGTAGGCTCGAAAGCAACCATGCTCTGTGAGGAACTGAGTTATATAATAGTCGACCTCCCCGTGGTTCCTATTCACCCAAGCCTCAATGTGGGGCACCGACCAGTGCGTCCACCTTCCACTGAATGCCATATCCCAGCGACGTTGCCACTCCCTAACTGTCCACTTTCTTAATTCGTCTCTGGATATGGGTGTCACTGTGTCAGCGCCTCCTCTCTTCAGCAATCAGCTCAATCGGTGGCATCCTGGCCACCAGGCAGGCCGCTTCGTACGATACTGTACAAAACGCGCTGATCACTCTTAGAGCACACCGTCGATATACCAACACCATCGGTCTTCTATAAGCAGCAGTGTCCAACGCATCCTTCCATATCGCAGCTGCGTAGAGCAGAATGGATGGGACCACACTGGATATCAGCAGCCTGTGGATATTCCTGGGTCCCCCTACGTTGGGCATTAAACGTGACAGTGCGGTGGTCACTCGAGCTGCTTTATCACTAACCCCCCGAATATGGTCCTTAAACCGGAGCCGATCATCAATTCTCACCCCAAGATAAGTCAGGGAAGGCTTGGACTGAATCTCTTGCCTACCGGCTCTCAAGGTGATACTTTCTCTTCTTTTCCTGCTACTGACAAGAAGGACCTCCGTCTTATCATCTGCTAGCTGCAACCCAACAGACGACAGCCAATCTCGAGTCAATGCGACACATTGGTTGGCCTTTAGCACGATCTCTTCTTTTTACTTTGCCTCGACCACCACAGCGATATCATCAGCAAAGCCCACAATTTCAGCACCCTCTGGTAGTTTAAGCCTAAGGACTCCGTCGTACATAACATTCCACAGGAGTGGTCCAAGCACTGATCCCTGGGGTACACCACCAGTCACCTTATACCTTCTCGAACTGTCCTGTGTCGGACATATCAAGGTCCTGTCCCTGAAGTAGTCACAGATTATACTCCTGAGGTATTCAGGGACATTCATTGCCCTTAGAGCATCCAGAAT
Source organism: Arma custos (assembly GCA_037127475.1). Taxonomy (NCBI): domain Eukaryota; kingdom Metazoa; phylum Arthropoda; class Insecta; order Hemiptera; family Pentatomidae; genus Arma; species Arma custos. The sequence continues at coordinate 106,643,732 of CM073761.1, forward strand.
ACAGCTCCATCTCGCTGTGTTAAAGGAGTTCCTTACATCTATCTTGACTATTGCACAATAGCACTTAGAGCCTCTCCTCTATCTCTTCCCTGCTACAGCCTTCTTGGCCCTTTCCACCACCAACGCAATAGCGTCTACCGTTGATCTTGTTTTCCGGAAGCCAAATTGGTTCTTGGATAGGCCTGCCCCTTCTTCAGTGAATTCTTGCAGCCTATTTGCTATTATCTTTTCCAAAGCCTTCCCAGTTGTATCCAACAGGCAAATCGGTCGATATGCCGAAGCTTCTGATGCTCCCTTGGATCCCCGTTAACAGGTTTCTTTTTGACCGCCCATAGAGGACTGTTAAAGGGTGATGTGCTGTCAACGATAATACCTTGCCGTTTTAGCTCCGCGATCTCCTCCCTATTGTGTTCCCGCAACGCCTGTGGGTACCGCCGCTCCTTCACATAAGTAATCTTCTCAGATTTCAAATGAATTTCATGAACCGTTTCTCCCATCACGCTCAGTGGATCCCCCTCGCGAAAAAAAATATCCGCATATTCTTCCCTTATGCCCATCCTCCGATCCTTGCCCTGGGTAATTGCACCGACGCACCTCACATTCCTTTTCGCGTTCTCCATCGTTCTATAGGTCTTCCTCCCAATTCTAATCATCCATTGGCCTTCTACATTACTGAGTTTCGCCCCTAGTTTCCCGAGCACGTCACACACCAAAATCCCACCTTACTCGCGTGGCATGGTCTCTACCACATGCAGAGTTGCTACGTCGCCCTTTTTGCCCCATTTACTTAATGCCAGTTCTACTTCCCCCTCCATCGTACAGGGACCACTCAAAGTGACTAGCTGACATAAACACTTCCTAATTTCTGGGTCACACTTTCCTTTAAATATAGGGTGTAGACCATCTCTACCTACTAGAGTACATGAGCTCCCTGTGTCCACAAGACACCTCCACCCGTTACAAAACTCGATAATAGGCAACCTGTTACCCTTCTTTACCACACTATTCACAAAAAATAGGTTGCCCCTCCGTTCACACAATCCTCATTCTTTTCGTTTCCCTGTGCTCCGTTGCTTGCTTCTTCCTCCGGGGGTTCCTCTGCCGCTGGGTTCGCTGCCTTCCGTCTCGGACCCTGAAGCCTCCGGAGATCTAGCTGATTCCGACGATATCCTGTTTCTCCACCACATTCTTGTGCTGACGTTTCGACCTACCTTGTAGGCCATCTTCAGGGCTATGAGAGAGAAACAAACAGAACAAAAAATATTTAAAAAACGTAGTGACATGTAATGTAGAAAATTAAAATAGTGACGGATATAATAATTAAAGATAACGAATATAAAATACAGAATAAATGTACAGAAAGGATAATAATGTAAACATAATATAAAGGGAAAGAAAAATGAGAAGGTAAACAGAAAGATACGAAATGAAAAGATTAAAATTCAAAAAGTTGAGATATAAAGGACTAAGAAAAAACTAGTTTAATTACAGATATAAAATGTACAATAGACTAGAGGTTAAATAAGTAAAATGTATGACAAATAATAAACAAAATATGATGCCAAACAATAATTACAGAAGAAATATGCAGAAAGAAATGAATAGGTATCTCGTAGAATGACAGAAATGTAAAATTTGAAAATATAAGTATGGAATGTAATATAAAAATAGTTGAAAAATTAAAAATAATGTTTATAAATATGAACTCTTTGATTACCAACTTATGATGGATGCCAAAATGATAAGGGAGAAATAGGAGAATTTATTGTGTGAGGAATGGAGAAAGGCTAAAGAGAAGATATAAATATTAGGAAAAGTACGCACCAAATGGGAGAGGCGTGTGACAAATATTTTTTTTTAATTTTTGTAACCATTAACGTTGTTAATTTTTTTATTTAGGAGAAAATTGATGCTCAAATGTATTTAGATATATGATAATTTAATTTAGATTTAAGACAAATGTTAAAATAAGACATAGTATTAGGTATTATTTTTGTTTTCTATTTGTTGTTGTTGTGAAAAGGTGTGTAAGCCTTTGTTTTGAAGAGAGAGTTGGGATTAAGCCCGCACTTCGAGATAAGGCAGTCTATTCTTGGACGTCAGGGAAGTGAGAGCTGGGCCCAGTGTTTGACGTGAAACTTGATTTCTTACAGACTGTTTTTTTTGTGTCCCTGCCGACGTGCGAGAATCGAGGTATTCTCCCGTCTTGCGAGAATCTGAAGGAGAGGAAGAAGGAAGAAGCTAGAGCTTCGAAATTCGCCAGGGCCATGATGGCAACATCACCAATTGGCCGTATGTAACAAAAGACTGCTAGTTATTGTATTCTATTCAAATTCCGAGCTGGAATTCATATCTTTTTGTAAATTTGTAATTTATCAATAATTAAATAGTGATTAATTTGTGATGGAAGATATTTGTGATTTTCCTCTTTCTTATGTTTTTTTTTCTCTTAGAAGTGGCTTGTTATTTTATTTGAGTATAATTTTTTTTGTTTGTACATATTTTTATCTATTAATTTTTCTTTATGTATATTAGTTTAGAGTTTATCTTTGTTTCTCTCTTTTTTTTTTTTTTTTAATCAAACTTCAATCTAATAAGGAAGAAAATGTTTAAATTAATAAATAGTATTTTATTTCTATTTTATCTATTTATTTATTTCTATTTTATTTCTATTATATAAATAGTCTGAGGTTTCGCTATTTTTCTCAAGCGTTTTCTTCAGAAATTTTCTATTTTTTTTATTAGATATTCATTTATTTTTATTTACTTTTCTTTAAATAGCGTGGCGTCCAGGTAATGCTAATGAGTAGCTATGTTTGTTACACATTATCATTTTATTTAGGTATAGCTACCTACGGAATTATTGTAGTTAATATTTTTAACCTACTGGGGTTTCCATTTGTTTTGGCGATATCCCCGCACATAGGATTGAATCCCACCCTTCTCCACTGAGCTTGGGACAAATTTTGTTACGGCGATTTTCGCGGGAGTTTTCAACGTAACATTCTGGCGCCCAAACAGGGACCCGATTTGAAATATTTTTAAAGGGGATATTCTTCGTTAAGAATTTGGAGTTTTTTTTTCGTATTGGGATTGTGTTCTCTTATTTTTCAAAATGAAGGTAGAGCGTTTATTAAAAGACTAACTTGAGTATGAACTCAAAGTCAGAGGGGTAGCAGGCTTAAGCAAATCAGAGGAGATGAGGAAAAGACTCAGAACAATTTTAAAATTAGAAAAAACTGGGAAATTCATACCTCCAATCCCGACCTTAGTAGCACTGGACGAGTTCAAAACTTGTGAGGAAAAATCAACGTAACAGGCGGCTGGGTGGACCGAGTAACCAACACTGAAAAATACGTTACAAAGCAATACGGAACCGCTAGCAGCAATGTCTATCGGTCAAAAAAGTAACTAAGAGAAAGAGTATAGGAAAATGAATAAATAGGTAAATATTTTGACAGGTAAAAAATGAGTAAAAATAATAAAGATAATAATGAAAGAGAGATAGTAAAGAGTAATAATGACTGAATAAATGAGAAATTGTGGAAAGATAATACCAATAAAATAAAATAAATGTCAAGAGTTCAGTAACAAAGTATCAGAATTTAAGGTTTTTTGAGTAAATTAAAAATTTGGGAGTAGGTAGAGGAAAGGTGATGTATGTCGGTCTTAGGATTGATAGCGGAGGAATCTAAATTGATGTGGATAGTTTCAGAGAGGATGTGTTTGTCATGGTTGGGAACAGAAGCTAGGATAGACATATTATCAAAATAAAAAATGTGGTTTAAGGAAAGGGCATGTTCGGAGAGTTTAGAGGAGGTATGGTTATGGGAGGAAATGGCATATTGGTGTTGGGTAATATCATGTTTAAGGAAGTTTTTAGTTTCACGGATGTAGGAAGAGTTTCAATTAGGTGTAGAACAGGGGATACGATAGATAACATATGAACGTGGTTTAAGGGAAATAGGATCTTTGATACGGGTATAAATACGGGAGAGTTTGTTATGGGATTTAAAGGCAATACGTAAATTGGGGATAAAGGAACGTAAGTATTTTTGAATGTTATCAGAGAGGGAGGGTATATATGGCAAGGATCTGTATATAGGGATAGATGGCGGATGTGGAGACCGGGTGGGGGTGCGGGGGTTATTGTAGTCATGGATGAGTTTATTAACAATATAGGGAGGAAAATTGTTTTTTAAAAGGATTTCTTTGATACGGCGGGTGTTGGTTTTATGGAAGGAGGGGTCAGAGAGGCCAAGGTGAATAATATTTTTAGCAACGTTAATTTTTAGGTAGTACGGATGTTGGGAGTAATAATTAAGAAGTCTGCCAGAATATGTGGGTTTAGTACCCGTGGATGTCTCCTGTTATATTGGTGAAGAAGAAAGACGGCATAGCAAGATTCTCTGTAGACTACCGTCTTCTAAACAACATCACCAAGAATGACAGTTATCCGCTCCCCAGGATTGACCATACGCTGGACACCCTAGAGGGGTGTGAAGTTTTCTCTACCTTGGATCTTCGCAGTGGATATTGGCAGGTTGGATTGGCACCTGTGGATAAAGAAAAGACGGCATTCTCAATTGGAACTGGACTATGGCAATTTACAGTAATGCCATTCAGGCTTTGCAATGCTCCTGCAACATTTGAGAGGAGTATCGTGCTAAGAGGTCTCTCTTGGGAAATATGCCTGGTATACTTAGACGACATCATTGTGTTAGGAAAGTCCTTTGCTCACCATCTGAAGAATCTGGAAATGGTCTTCGATTGACTGCATGCAGTGAACCTAAAATTGAACCCGAAGAAGTGTAATCTCTTCCAAAGGCAAGTCAACTACCTGGGGCATGTTGTGTCAGACAACGGAGTTGCCATTGACCCAGAGAAAATTGCAGCGATTACCGACTGGCCAGTACCTCGAGATAAGCACCATATGAGAACTTTCCTCGGGCTCTGCACCTACTACAGGAGGTGCGTGAAAGGATTTGCTAACATCGCAAAAACTCTTACCAGGCTTGCCGAGGAAAAACGAACTTTCCTTTGGGATCACGAGTGTCAGGCATCCTTCGAGGAGTTTAAGAACAAGTTAAGTAGTGCTCCTATTCTGAGCTATCCACATCCCGAGGGCAAGTTCATACTTGACACAGATGCCAGCAACACCGCTATTGGAAGCGTCCTATCTCAGCTCCAAGACAGAGAGGAAAGGGTTATTGGATACTTCAGCAAAGCACTCTCAGCCCCAGAACAGAACTACTGTGTCACAAGGAAGGAGCTTCTGGCAGTAGTGAAATCTATAGAGCATTTCCACAAATATCTATATGGCAGAAGGTTCCTCCTTAGAACGGACCACACGGCTCTAATGTGGCTGCTGCGATTCAAGTCACCAGAGGGGCAAGTGGGGAGGTGGATAGAGCGCCTTCAAGAATATGACTTTGAATCTGCTCATCGTGCTGGAACGAGTCACAGAAATGCGGATGCGCTCTCAAGGAAGCCTTGTGACGAAGAATGCAGGCATTGTTCTCGACAAGAAGAGAAGCAGGCAACAGTGTTGAGGACAACGGTTGTAATGGACAGTTGGCAGGATGCAGAGGTTTCAAAGGAGCAGGACAAGGATCCGGACTTGAAACAAATGAAGCAGTGGAAACTATCAGGGCAAGGAAGACCAACCTGGCAGGATGTTGCTCCAATGTTGAAGAATGTAAAGACTTACTACTGGGCCCAATGGGACTCTATTCTAGTGGACAAAGGGCTGCTGAAAAGGGCATTGGAGAACGCAGAAGGAGATCAGCGCAGACTACAGCTCATCGTTCAAAAGAACATAGTGCCCGAAGTACTCAGGGAACTTCATGACGGAGTATCTGGCGGCCACCTTGGAGTACACCGTACATTGGAAAAGGTTCGTGAACGCTTTTACTGCGCAAACCTTAAGGACGATGTGTTGGACTGGTGCAGAGGTTTTGCGGCTTCTAACGGACCCATAAAAAAAAAGAAGGCCCCAATGAAGAAGTACAACGTGGGAGCACCGTTTGAGAGAATAGCAATTGACATCGCTGGCCCTTTCCCTGTGACGGATGGAGGTAACCGGTATATTCTCGTGGCCATGGACTATTTTTCCAAATGGGTGGAAGCTTATGCCCTTCCAAATCAGGAGGCAGTCACAGTTGCAGACGTACTTGTGAAGCAGCTCGTCAGCAGGTTTGTAGTACCCATGGAGCTTCCCGCTGACCAAGGACAAAACTTTGAGTCTGCAGTCTTCTCCGGGATGTGCGAAGCACTGGGAATACGGAAGACCAGGACGACACCTCTTCACCCTCAATCCGATGGCATGGTGGAGCGAATGAACTGGACAATGGGTCGATATTTGTCTAAGGTGGTCTCCGACCATCAGCGAGACTGGGACCAGTACCTTTACCTGTTCCTGCTAGCCTACCGCAGTTCAGTCAATGAGGCAACGGGGCAGACTCACGCAAATGTGGTGTCCGGCAGAGATCTTCGTTTGCCTTGTGATCTGAAATTCGGGTTCAAGCCTGACGAGGAAATTGCCGGAGAAGAGTACGTCACGGATCTACGGAAGCGAATGGATAATATCGCCGAGAAGGTTCGCACAAATATTCAGGGAGCCAGTGAAGGAGCGTTACGACATCAGGGTGGAGAAAGGTGGCTTCCAACCTGGAGACTTGGTCTGGCTACATGATCCTCGAAGAAGGCGAGGCTACTCACCTAAGTGCAGAATTCTTGGGACGGACCGTTTGAGATCATCTAGAGGATAAACGACGTCATCTATAGGATCAGGAAGCAGCCCAAAGGAAAACCCAAGATAGTCCATTTCAATAGACTGGCCCCATACAAAGGAGACCCTGGTCCGACAGAAGACCAGCAGGTCAGGTACCTCAACAACGTGGAGACAAATAATCATTCAGTTGCTCATACTAAGGTACCAGGTTCCCGAACACTCAGACCAGTGGACTATTCTCTGGCCCATTGCGTTGCCGAGGATATGAGGACTTCTCGAGGGATTGCATCGGTCTTCAGAAAGAAGTTCGGCGGAACTGAGGAGCTAGAACACCAAGGACCAAGTGTTGGGAAGGCATTCCACCACATGTACGAAGGACGACATCTGTTTTACTTGGTTACCAAGCGTGCCACTGATCAGAAGCCAACATATGACGCACTGCGGCGAAGCCTCGACGACCTGCGGAGTAAGCTTCTGAGACTGCGTGACACCAAGCTCGCCATTCCGAGGTTGGGCTGTGGATACGACGGCCTGGAGTGGAAGGTTGTCAGGGACATGATTGAACAGACATTCGCCAACTCTGGAGTTGCCATATTGGTGTGCACGTTCAACCCCTGGAAAGAAAATGCGTCTCCATCGGTTGAAGCTCATAACTGCCCGATTTCTCCGGACTTTTAAGGAGCAGAGCACTTTTAAGGAGGGGGCAGCGTTACGGTCACAGAGAGAAGGACAGAAGGAAGGTATTAGCATCTTAAGCCGTCGGTGGGAGAAGTTAAGATTGGATTAGAACCTTTTTGAATGCCTCCTTTTGTCGGAAGAGATCAAGAATGTTCTCGACAATCCCAGAACAATCTTCCTCTACTTCTGTGTTCTAGAATGTTCGGCCTTGCCTATTTAAATACCCCCCTCACCTTGAGTGGGTCAGTCAGAGAGTAGACCAGGCACTGTGATGAACTGTAATAAGTGAGTGTCAATGTGATAAACTATTCAGTGTTGAACCGGCCATGGTAATAAGTGTATCAGTGGACTGTGACTGTCTTGTGAGTGTAATAAACCGTTTCTGTTTATTACTGTGTGTCAGTTTGTCATACTTGGAGAATCTTATAGTCGGTGGACTTTGATTAGTGAACTGTAAGTGTTAACTAGTAGTAGTTAATTAGTTAAGTAGTAGTTGTAATTTTATGGTATTTGTACAAGCTTATGTAAATAGTTAAGCTATTTAGTATTAGTAATATCTTATATTATTGTAATAATTAAATAGGAGTTAGGCCTAGATAATAAATATTTAGAATATTGTTATTGTAAATTTATATCAGTTTAATAATTTAATTGTTAATAAATATTAGTATCTTGAATTTAAGAGTAGTTTAATTTATTTTAATACCCAGTAGCCCGTAACAGTATACCAATCTCTGGATAAGGTGTGGTCTGGATTTTTAATGATAAGGAGGTCAAGAAAGGGTAGTGATTCATTTTCCTATACTCTATCTCTTAGTTACTTTTTTGACCGCTAGAGATCGCTGCTAGCACTTCCGTATTGCTTTGTAACGTATTTTTCAGTGTTGGTTACTCGGTCCACCCAGCCGCCTCTCCCATTTGGTGCGTACTTTTCTTAATATTTATATCTTCTCTTTAGCCTTTCTCCATTCCTCACAATATAAATTCTCCCATTTCTCCCTTATCATTTTGGCATCCATCATATGTTGGTAATCAAAGAGTTCATATTTATAAACATTATTTTTAATTTTTCAACTATTTTTATATTGCATTCCATACTTATATTTTCAAATTTTACATTTCTGTCATTCTGCGAGATACCTATTCATTTCTTTCTGCATATTTCTTCTGTAATTATTGTTTGGCATCATATTTTGTTTATTATTTTTCATACATTTTACTTATTTAACCTCTAGTCTATTGTACATTTTATATCTGTAATTAAACTAGTTTTTTCTTAATCCTTTATATCTCACCTTTTTGTATTTTAATCTTTTCATTTTGTATCTTTCTGTTTACCGTCTCATTTTTCTTTCCCTTTATATCATGTTTACATTATTATCCTTTCTGTGCATTTATTCTGTATTTTATATTCGTTATCTTTAATTATTATATCTGTCACTATTTTAATTTTCTACATTACATGTCACTACGTTTTTTAAATATTTTTTGTTCTGTTTGTTTCTCTCTCATAGCCCTGAAGATGGGTAGGTCGAAACGTCGGCACACATTAAATATGTCTTGTACTTATTTGGTATTGTTTTTTTTACTGCACCCCCTCAACTATCTCCATTCTCCATCGTATCATCCAGTCAACTATTTTCCTCTCATATATATATATATATATATATATATATATATATATATATATATATATATATATATATAAAATATATTATATGTAAACGACATATACCCAACGTCTTTCATTTGAATGTATTTATACGGTCCCTACGGTAACAGCTGGGTTATAAAAAATCGGGAAGGTTACTCTCAGTGTTTAATATTGTACAGGTTGTACAGTTTAATGAAAATAGTGTGTGAAATATTCACTTTGAAATTTCGTTTTTTGTTTTACAGGTAATACAGTATAATAAAGTGAGTTATAAAACTAGCTAAAGAAAGATATTGTCATAATAAAAATAAATTTACTTGTTTTACAGAGAAACTCAGTTTAGACTTAATTTTAACACACCAAATTATGTATTTGAATCTATCAGTATTAATATACATACATAAAGTTGGTAGAAGGGGAAATATGTTAGTTTATGGATTACTTGATGGAAATAAGTTTCATTAATTAATTTTTCTGATGTTTTAGGTCTCAGATTTGATGAAAAAAATCAAATCCAAATATGAATTTGATATCATTGAAAACCTTCAAGATTTTGAAATACTTGTAAACACAGAAAAACTTTATCCCCATGGCTCATTAATAAATGAATTTCAAGGTAAGGTATTTTGAATTTTAGTGCATAATTTGTATACATATTCAGAACAAAAATTTAAAAAAATTATGCTTCCTTAAAGACTACAATTTATTTTCTCTGTTTTGACATAGCTTAATCCATAGGATACTGAGCTACTGATCTCTAGGTCCCAAGTCTAAGACTGGCTATTGTTTATAAATTATTGGTAATAGCCATGAATCGACCCTATGGGATCTAGATACCTTTTGATGTGAATACGTCTTTAAAATTGCTCTAATAGAGGGAGGCAATTCAAAAAACCGAATGAGAACAAAATTCGGGAGATACAGTTTTGTGTTGCAGCTACAGTACTGTGCGAATTAATGTGTATACGTGATAATAATACAATTTTTTGTTTTTCTCAGATGGAAACACGTTTATTTTTCAAAATGGCGGCTATTTTGTTCATGTTTTGTCAATCAGTAAGTTATGGGACACAACAAAGATACAGACGCGTTAAATTTTGCTATTTTTTAGAACTACAGATTTTTTGCAGACGCAAACTTAACTAAAGTTTTTTGTTTCTTATTTTTGAAGATGGATATTTCTCCGAAAAACGCACTAAGATTGTTACTTTGAGTGAACATACATCAATGACTAAAAGAGATATAGCCAAGGAGTATGGAGTGAGTTTCGGAGCTGCTAATAAGATTTTTAAGCGATTGAGTTTGAGGCGATTGAGGTGAACAGAAAAGGGAAATGTGGAAGGAAAAGAAAGACGAGAGCAAGAAATGAAGCTTATCTCATTAGACAAAGTAAATTAAACCCTAGAAAAACCAGCCAAGAACTTCAGCAAGACTTAGTGCATGCTGGAGTTGTTGTTCATGACTCCACCGTACGAAAACATCTTATTGAAGGTGGAAGAAAAACAATTAGACCTAAAAAAAAATAACAGTTATTGATGGTTGCTATGATGAAAAAGCGATAAGATTGGGCGAAAAAATATGTAGGCTGGACTGTTGAAGACTGGAAAAAAGTGCTGTTCTCAAATGAGAGCCATTTTTCGGTACAAGGACAGCGATCTTGTTTCGTTAGAAAAAGTGACAAACAACACAAAATTCCGATCAAGCTGTCAAACATCCAATAAAAAAGATGTTCTGGGGCTGCTTTTCTTTTAAAGGCACTGGATCCCTTGTGCCGATCGAAGGCATGATGAACTCACAAAAATACAAAGACATGCTAGAACAAAGATTGGAAGCCAAGCTAAGAAAAGTTGATGCCAACGGTCAAGCAGTTTTCCAACAAGATTCAGTTCCATGTCATATGTCCAAGGTGATGATGAAATATTTCAAAGAAAACAAAATTACATGCCTTAAATAGCCAGGTAACTCTCCAGATCTCAATCCAATCGAAAATCTGTGGGCTATAATTAACACTAGACTTTAAAAAATCGATTGCACGACAAAAACAAAGCTGATTGAGGCAATAATTCAGACATGGTTTAGAGACACGCAAATATCAGAAAATTGTATAAAACTTGTTGATTCTATGCCAAATGGTGTACTTCTTCTTCTTTTGCATCACCCTTGTGGTGCCTTTCAGCGTAGGGGAGCGTTAAACCAGGACTGCCACTCTTCCCTGTTCCTAGCTAGGTTCCTCGCCTGGTGGATATTTTTGCCTCTTTTCCTGCACAAACGTTGACATATTCCAGATAGGGGCAAGATCCTGTTGACATATTCTGGGGCGACCTCGTGGTCTTCTACCTTCAGGGACGTAGTCCATCGTCTTCAATGGGTCCCTGTAGTCCTCCATCCTCAGAACATGTCCAAACCATTTTAATTGGCGTGCCTCGAGCATCTCCTTCATTGCTATGATCCTGAGTTCCTCCCTGATCGTTTCATTGCGGATACGATCTCTTCTTGTTTTTCCTAAGATCCTTCGAAGAAATTTTATTTCTGTAGCCGTGACTCCACTCTCCAGCCTGTCCGTTAGTATCCAACTTTCGGCACCATACAGGAGCACAGGTAGATATACCGACTTGAAGATGTTGAGCTTTACTTATCTGCTTACTTCTCGCTTCCCAACAACAGCATTACAGATCTGGTAGTAGACCAAGTTTGCTTTGTTTATCCTGTTTGAAATTTCAAGGTCTAATTTCCCAGTACCGTTCATTACTGCTCCGAGGTAAGTGAAATCCGTGACTGCTTCCATCTCTCCTCCGTTGCAGTATATATGGATTTCTTCCTGTACCCTTCCTTCTTGCAGGATCTTGCTCTTGTCGGTGCTGATCTGCATACCTTTCCTACGGAGCTCTTCATCCCATTCATTCATGGCTTGCTGTAACTTTTCTGTGGAGTCCGCAATGAGAACAATATCATCCGCATAAAGCAGAAGCTGAATCACTACAGGGAGGAGGTTTCTTCGCCCCAGGAATGTCCTTTCAGTTCGCCGTTTGCACATTGCTGCTATTTCATCCATATAGAGTATAAATAGCAACGGGCTTAAACTGTCACCCTGTTTTACTCCTTTTGGCATATTAAAGTGCCCAGACTCCTTCCCATTCAATCTAATGATGCCTCTTGGGTTTTGATATATGGACTTTACAGCATCTGCCAGTTTTTTATTTCTTCTTGAAGATGGTTGTCAGTTTGTTTTATCGCCTCAAAAATTTCTGACAGTGAGGGTTCCTTGATGTAGTTTTTTTCCCCATCGCAGTAAATTTTTTAGCGTGATTGCACCACCACTTTTTTTTGGCCGATTTAATGGCATTTAAGTCTTTTTCAGTGAGATTAAAGCACTGCCTGTGAAATATTAGACTGCATTTATAGCAGCATTGATTGTTTTTGTCATCACGGGCGACATTGTTGCATATAGTGCATTGAACCATAATTTTAGTAAATATAAATAAATTATGAATGAATGTTTACTTGTTACTTGTTACTACTGCCTGATGCTGAAGGTATCAGTAGAAATCCTTCACCATCTATACGGTCTTAGCAGTTTAATTTGGTAAATTGTTTTAATGACCTTTTCTCTGAAAGTCTGGTTGAGAATATTTATAGTATAATATACAATAAATAATAATCCAGTTATTCGATCAAGATACAGAAAACAAAAACAAAAGAAAAACACTGAACTTTAATGAAATAAATGGAATAAGGAGAGAACGATGTTGATAGGTGGGTGTCCCTGGCCAGAATGATAATTTAGTATTATCAATTCTAGGGAGGGTATAGGGTTTAAGGTAGGTGAGATTGAGAAAGATATTCCAAAACATATCGAGAAAGTAGAACTCAGTAAAGATATACTGACGACCCATCAAGTATTTCTAATTTTTAAAAAAATTCAAATGTTCAAACTGGTTGTGTTTGGCATTATTTTCGATGTAGTTTCAGCTGCATAATTGAGTATTACATCATTTTTAAATAAGTTCATACTCCTCTTAACGATAAAAGTCAGAGGGAGATCCAGAATTTATGTTTCGAAAGACTGGCCAACTTACTTTTTGTAATACTGATGTACACATTAGAAGTCAAGCAAATAAGTCTAATTTATCTACTGTATTTTCAGATCATTTGGGATTGTTAGAAGTTGTAGTCTTTTTTTTTTACCACCACAACAAGGTGAAGTTAGATCTTTGGATACAGGAGGGTATAAAATGTTCAGTGTTAAAGGATTCCCATTATCATATCTGTATCCAAAGTTTGTTAGATCCAATAATAGAGGGATGCTTGCATTTTTCAGCAACCGCTATTGTCATTTCTTCATTACTTTATTTTTTTTTCGTATTTATTCCAAAAACATAGCAAGTTGCAATGCGTATTGTCATTTTCCATTGCCATTATCTTTGCAGTTTATTCAATTTAACATCCAAGGCTATTCTTTTAGAATTGTATGCTGTAAACTTTTTTCCGACGATAAGGTGTTGGCCTATCAATTAATCCCTAACCTGGAGGACTGGTGTACTTGATTTCGGGGGTAATCCCCTAGACAGGTTGCCTTTACTGAAGCCCGATGACTACAGCTTGGAGCCCCATCTGCTTCCGTACTGACATTTCCTGTATTTAGTTACTGAATAATATTTATATGTACATATATAATATAAATATATATGTATATATGGACTTCCATTTTTAAATTTAGTAAAATTGCACACAATCATATATATAAAAACTAGTAAAATTACAAGAAATATGATTTTATTACATAATATAATGAATGCCATGTTATTGGTGAAAATCAAAAAGATTTTGAAGGAATGAACGAAAATGAAGAACAGAGGAAGGAGGTGTTACCTGCGGCTATTCTCTTGGAGACCCTATGGCAACCTAAAAAGAGCTGGGGTATAGTCGAGGACACCTAGGGAAACTGGGGGAAGAAATAAGCCCAAAACATTTCTCTATTCAAATAAAATGCTAATATATTGAAATAAAAAGTACATTTAACAACATAAATAAAAATCTAAATTAAAATTAACATAAAATTCACCATCAATAAAAATAATAACATGTGACATTTAATCATACACCAGATTCTCCATCAATGTTCATAATCCCTAGAACCCACTAATAAGATAATAATAAAACAATTTCCATAATCTATGACAATACTCGTATGCGCTAATAATGGCTGCAACTTAAAAATATTTCCCATCAGCAATCATTCCCTCACAACCGCTAATTAATAATTTCCAAATAAAATTCGATCCATCTCTGGTTGTGACGAATGACAAAGAAAATATTTAAATGTCAGGGTTAATTGATTCTATCTACAACTGAATTACAAGCGGGCTTCACCCAGAATAAAAGTCTGACTACAGTATAAGGCTAAGTTCCTACCTTCCATCTGGTGTCTTGCTCAGGTCCCTCTTCTCACTAGTACCAGTCTTCAACTCTAACTTTTTAGGAAAACGGTACGCTATTTGAAGGCTTATTCCAGCTAGCGAAATCATTCTTACCCCTGGACCGTAACGTACTGCGATCTGGTGGTAATAATTATCCCGAGAATTTAATAATTATATTTAACGTCTTTAAGATTCTAACAGACCGGATATTTTACGTTAGGAATTGCTGAGTAGTTTCCTGCCTTCCTTGGAATCGGAGTTATGAACCGCTGACAGGGACACAAATCCTGGCATGAGTTGTCTTAACAATAATTTCCTGTTAAATAAAATATGTCTAACTATATATCTACACATAAATCTAATCTTAAATGATCTCAGTCCGTTACACCGTTCCCCCCTTTCCAAAAGAGGCGACCATAGTCAGCTCTTTTCACTTGTGCAAAGAACTCTATTTATCTCCCTACACAACACTAAAGTCTGCGCTGTTCACCCCTTGGCACCATCCGTCGTTGGCAGGGACTCCTGGCTCTCGGGGTACTGTATCACTATTGGGGCTTCATTGGTCCGTGGTCCGTTCCCCGACTGGTGGCTTGTCCCCACCAGGATCACCATCAGGGTGCCCAGTCCGCCCCACCGCCACCATTCTTCCGTGTGCCACCGCTCCTTTAGTTCTTGAACCTGTGACAATAGTATGTTCAGACGTGAATCCTGTGTCTGCCAATCGGTCTTTCCCTGCTGGGCTAATTGTCTCAGCTCTTCCAAAGCCTCGGCCACATCGCCCGTGGAGATCTGCGCTGGCCGTAGAAGGTCCGTTTCCGCTAGCACGGATTTCACCATGGCAATCTGTTTCTTAATACGTGCTTGAGTAATTCCTACTGAGGCGGGTAGGATCTGGTTGTTGGCCGCCTGCAAGAGACATCCTTCTCCTACTTGTAATTCCCCACTCCCGTTAAGGGCTTTTTTGGTAATTTGGCCTGCTCTACATTGAATTTCCATTTTTTCTGTCTCTGGTAAATTATACAGCCAGGTACTTCGATCCTCGTCCCAGATCTACTTCGGTTGTCGCTCCTTTCTCACCACCAGCCATTCACAAAGGCGACAAATTTCTTCCGTATCTCCGAAGAAAAGAGAGCTGGTGCACGTGGGATATTCCCGTCGGTAAATGGGGAAGCGTGCTAGACAAATCCATATGGTGGCTCGCTGACATAATTCGAGATCTTCCTGGTTCAGTAAGGTGTGATATTCTTGGTCCCTGCATACCAGTAGATAGTCGGCCTCTTTTTGGAGGATAACTACTTCGTCCAACTCCTCACTGGGCAGGGGTAGAGTCTGTAGACAATAGAGATCAAAAATCTGTCCCCTGGCTTTTAGTGGTACGTCCATGACAAAAGCCTTTGCCGTTGCCTCCGCGGTTTATTCGGGTAATGCTATTGCTTCCGTATACCGAGAGAAGTAGTCAATAAAGGTAAGCAGATATTTGTTTCCTTTAGAGCTCCTGGGAAAGGGGCCAACGATGTCGAGCGACACCATCTCGAACGGTAGTGTAGGGAAATACGGTCTATCTATGGGTACGATTGGTCCTGCAGGTGTTTTAAAGGTCGCGCATGAATGGCATGCTTTCACAAATGCCTCTCCATCGTGCCTCATGGATGGCCAAAAATACTTTTGCTTCAGTATGGCCAGGGTTCTCTCTATTCCCGGGTGGCCAGCCCATACACTACTGTGGCATTCTTCAATAACTTGTCTTCTCCTTGTTTGAGGTACCATGATTATCTACTGTTTTCTATTCCGTACTTCACCCCGATATAGCAGTCCCTCTTCATCCTGTTGGCACACTTGAGGATTTTCTTCAGCCCATCTCACACACTCTTCGTCCTTTCTCTGGTCTTGGAGGTAAGTTCTTGTCTCCGTAACTTCACCCGTGGCTACTTTGGTTACTGCACGACTCAGCGCGTCGGCATAGTGTGTCTCCCGCCCGGTTTGTGTATCACCTTGTAGTCAAACTCCTCTAACCGCAGTGCCCAACGGGTAAGCCTAGAAGACGGATCCCTTAGGGAGAGCATCCAGCGCAGAGCCGAGTGGTCCGTAACAAGGGTAAACTTTCGACCAAACAGATTACACCGGAAGTGTTTCGTTGCCCATACGACAGAAAGCAGCTCTCGTTCTGTGGCTGAGTAATTTTGCTCCGCATTGTGAAGTTGTCTGCTGGGATATGCAACGGGTCTCTCGTTCCCGTTCCTAACCTGAGACAGTACGGCTCCTAAAGCAACACCAGAAGCGTCAGTGACTAGAATAAAGGGCTCCTTAAAATCGGGATATATCAGCACTGGTTCTGTGCAAAGAGCTTCCCTCAACTTCTGAAACGCCTCTTCCTGTTGCGGGCCCCATTGGAATCGTCTGTCCTTTCCAATCAACAGGGTAAGTGGTTTGCTCTCTCTGCAAAACGGGGCACGAACCTTCTGTAATACCCGGCCAAACCCAAGAATCCTCTCACCTCTTTGGCTGTCCGGGGGAGCGGGAACTCCTTCACTGCCTTGATCTTCTCTTCGTCCGGTCTCACTCCTTCTCCCCTAACCAAGTGACCTAAGTATTTCACCTGGCTCACAGAGAACTTGCATTTTGCTCCATTTAGCTTGAGGTTTGCATCCCTTAGCCTTTCGAACACATGTTGCAGCCTGTCTCGATGCTGCTCGAGGCTTATGCTGAAAATGATAATATCATCCAGATATACGAAGCACTTGACCCCCTTGATGCCAGTAAGAATCTGGTGAATGGTACGTTGGAAAGTCGCAGGGGCCCCGGCGAGTCCAAAGAGTATCTTTTTATATTCATAATGTCCTCCCAATGCTGTCTTGGGTTGATCCTCCTCAGCTACGGGGATCTGGTGATATCCGCTGCTCAGATCGAGGGTTGAAAAAATGTTGCTCTAGCGTCTCTTGAATCAGTGGTAGGGGATAAGAATCTACTTGCATCAACGCGTTCAATCTCTAAAGTCGTTACAGAAACGATACTTGATAGACCCATCTTCGCTTTTCTTTGGCACCAACACAACCGGTGCTGCCCAAGGGCTGTTGGAATGAGCAATCATTTCCTTGAGGTGCTCTTCGACAACAGGGCGGTGGTGGAACGGTAACCTATATGGACGTTTCATTACTGGGCGCGCGTCCCCTGTGGGTATTTGATGTTGGACCCCAAGGGTGCGGCCTTCCTTCCCAGGTGGTGAGAATAGCTTGCATACCTCCGTAGCAGCGGTTCTATCTCTGCCTTCTCCGACGTGATCAGATGGCTTAGGTCCCAGCCGAGCTCTGTCGCCCCAATCGCTCTCAATTCTACTTCCACGCAGCTTCCTTTACTATTCGTGATTTCCCTATTCGCTTGGCCTTTTCCTTCCCTATTCTCCTTCCGTCTAGCTGCCACTCCTAGAGCCTGGTTTCTATCCAGGATGACCTGAGGGCAAACATTCGCCACGTTGACCCATACGCTCCTCCCTTGGATTTCCGACAAACAACGGGCAACTCTGACCCCTCCCTGCCCTACGGGTTCGATCACCCACCACGTTGGAATGTTCTTTTCCCATCACTCGGCCCCGTATTATCATCTCACTATTGGGTGGTATTCTTACTGGTGATAGGCAAGTCACTAATTCCTGTTCTTCCATCTCCGTTGGAGGGTCTTGACGCCTATTTTCCTCCCTATTGTGTGCTTCCCTTTTTGCTAGTCGTTTCACCACTCGTCGTCTCTTTCTCTCTTTGATGTTCTTTATTCCGAGCCGCTCTATCTGTAGTTGAGGTGTCTGTCTCTTCCTTCGGTTCGGTCCCGAGCCACCGCTCTCGGGTGATGAGTACTCGGGCTCCTACCTTGACAAGCAGGTCCATCCCAATAATTCCACCGCCTGGCAGGTCGAGCGGGGAAATAAGGATGGGATGCTTAAACTCCTTGTCTCTCAACTTGCACCTCAGCCGCTGGGTCCCTTCGATTCTCAATGCTTGTCCCGTCATGCCCTTTGCTCTTACTTTTGCCAGCTCTAGAGGCACCCTCGGGATGGCGGATCTGATTAGAATTACCTCGGCCCCTGTATCTACAACTGAGATTGTTCCATTTCCTTGGCCCTGTAACCCTGGCCCCAGGCGGTGGAACCCCTTCTGTCTCTTTGACCTGTAGCCGGGGTCTACGACAGGTCTTGCTCTTTTGGGGCCCTGTTATTGTAGCGAGAGTTTGTATTCCCCCTTTGAGGTACGTTGTCGGCTCCCACAATCCCGGGCCCAGTGTCCTTCCCTACCACAAGAAAAACACCTGCTAGTCGTGACAGTCGGCATCCTGTTAGGCATCGGCATCACAGAACTTCTTTGTTCCTGAAGGCATCCTCTTGCTAAGTTACCTTCTTTCCCATAACGGTAACATCTCCACTGAGCTCGATCTGTGAGTCTTACCAGGTTCACTTCCCGTCTATCTGGTTCCAGATTTCGTTCTCTGCCCTCTATCTCTGATAGGTCTTGTGCTTCCACCCCGAATATTTCCCTCCTACACCTATTTTCTCTGGCACCATTCGCGTGGTGTCTGGTCTCAGTCCTCTCCTGTAGGCTGCTAGCACCCGGCCTTCAATGTGCTTAGGTAATATTCCCCTCTCTTCTTCCTCTTCGATGCTGGCTATTATCCCTGCCCCAATAGATCTGATTCTGTCCGCAAACTCTATGGCTGGTTCGGTCGCTCCCTGTCTCGCCTCACTCAGTTCTCCTTCGAGTTTTTCTCTCTCTCTTGGATCCACAAACCTTTTAATTAATTCTGCTTTCATTAAATCGTAAGAGGCTCCTGGTCTTACCAATTTGGGTTTGGACTCCAGAAATTTCTCAGCCATGCCTCCCAGCTTTTGTTCAGCAATAAGTAGTTTGTCCTCTTCACTCCAATTCTCCAGTAGTCCGATCTTATCTAATTTCTGGAAAAACTGACCGATGGAGGGGCTCCTGACCATGGCTTAACCATATTTTGTAGATTTAAGTCCCTCCTGGCCTTATTTCCGCCTGATGACATCATGGTCTGTTGGGTCCACGTTTCCTTCTCTTTCTTCAGAGATTCATTCTCGGTGGCAAAGTCTGCGTTGGCTTTCTGTAACTTCCTTACCGCTTCCTCCGACTCTTTCTGTCATTCTCCAACTGGGTTTGCTTTATTCGGTGTTTTTGCAACCTACACCCCACACCTGACACCAAATTGTTACCTGCGGCGATTCTCTTGGACCCTATGGCAACCTAAAAAGAGCTGGGGTATAGTCGAGGACACCTAGGGAAACTGGGGGAAGAAATAAGCCCAAAACATTTCTCTATTCAAATAAAATGTTATTATATTGAAATAAAAAGTACATTTAACAACATAAATAAAAATAAAAATCTAAATTAAAATTAACATAAAATTCACCATCAAGAAAAATATAACATGTGACCTTTAATCATATACCAGATTCTCCATCAGTGTTCATAATCCCTAGAACCCACTGGGTAAATAATGTTCTGAAGTTACTATGATGAAGGTGGAAACTTGTACCAAAGAAAAGTAGAAAATTTTGAGCTTGATCTGAGAACGGTCCGAATCACAGGCCACTCCACAGTAACTTCTTATATCTTGGATGAATGGAGCTCTGTCGACTCTTATCTATCAGCATGTGGTCAATTTGATTTCTAGCCCCTTTCAGGTTAACCCATTTATATTTGTGGATGTCCTTGTGCGAGAAGATTGTACCACTAACCACTTAACCCTTGGTTGCTGTGAGACTGATACATCGCACTCCATTGTCATTGCTTGTTTTATGGAGACTGGTCCACTGTTTTTTTTTAGCTGATCATAGAAATTGTCCTTCACCTCATTATCCTTGCCTTCCGTTGGTGCATATATGTTAACAATCTTGGTGTTAAACCAGAGGCCTCTTATTTGTAACACACTGATCCTTTCATTAATTGAGGTGAAGGGGTTTCTCCTGGTGTAGAACAGTATGTGACCATCAATTGTTTCTCTACCTTCTGGCCATGTTACCTCCTGTGTAGCTGTTAAAAATATGTTGTACCTTTTGTGTTTATAAATATATATATATATATATATATATATATATATATATATATATATATATATGTGTGTGTGTGTGTGTGTGTGTGTGCTTGCTTGCGTGCGTGTGTGTGTGTGTGTGTAATTCTGTATTCTATATAAAAGGTAATCACAGTTTAAACAGTCCAATGTCTGAAATTTTATTAAACAAAACAAAAAGTCAGTAACAAATAACAAAAATTAAAATTAAAATACAATTAGAAAAAATAATAATACCTGAATAAACTGAATTGATGATATTTCATTAGAATATAAGAATGAAATCAAGTGACAATTATATAAAAAAATAAAAGACCAAATCTAAATAAAACATGTGATACAAAAAAACAACATATAGGTCACTATGAGGGGTAGGTTACACCAAAGCCTACATTATCACTCCAATGCTCATAAATTTGAAACATTTATTTTTTTTTTTAAATAAGATAAAAGATATGATTAAAGGCCCCAACAGAATTAAATCTTTTTTTTTTTTTTCTACAAAGCCTAGATCTGAATTTCACTTACCAATAACTAACTTATTTTTATGAAAAACATTTGATTAATCCGTTTTTCTATTGGAATCTAATTTATACATTAATGTAGACATTTTTCTACAATTTTAAATGGTCCACTTCTAAGTTCATCTAATTTTTCCCTATTTAATTTATTACCAACATCTACAAAAACTGTATCTCCAATATTTAAATCTTTTGGCTTTTTATTTTGATCAGTCCGAAGTTTGTTCTTCTGATAATTTCTTACTGAATTTTCATATGCTGTTTTTCTGTCTTCTTGTAAATCATGTTCACAAAGATCTAAAGGGCAAATATTTATGTCCTCACCATGTAATAAATATGTTGGTGCAAAACTCCTCACCGAATGCAGAGTTTCATTATAAGTATCCATCACTTCTGCAGCGATAGATACTATGCCATTGGCGACGTTCACCAGGTGTCTTTATCACACATCTGATCTTGTTCACTAAAGTTTGGTTGAAACGTTCAATCATTCCATTTGACCAAGGGCAGTCAGAGGCTGTAAAGATCAAAGTTATATTATTATCCTTAAAGAAATTTTTTAATTGATGGGAATCGATAGCGGGATATCTATTAGCTAAAATAGTTTGTATACAATTCCGTCATGATACTTTCTTAATTAATTCTTTAAAGTCATTTGAATTTTGGGAAGAAGAAACTCTGAACCAGCAATACCTAGTAAAATGATCGATCAAAATATACAAATATTTTTTTGTTGATTTGGAGAAACCTCTCACTGTATCTAGACTCATTAATTCAAATGGTTCCTTTGGCGGACCTAAATTCGATAAGAGATCCATTCTTCTTTTGGTTCGTGCTTTGTTCTTCACACAAATAATGCATTTATCCACAATATAGCAAAAATTGCTTAATAGTATCAATCATTTTTTTCGAACTAATATGCCCAAATTTTGTATGTATTCCATCTATTAATTCAGCTGCTAAAATTTCTGAAATGTCATTATCTGTTCTAATTCTTTTATTTGATCTTAATTCTTCTTCATGGGTCACTTGGTCATGTTTCATTTCTTGCAAATCAACGACGTTTATAATTCTTATTTTATCCTCAGTTTCAAAGGTTTCAATTATCGGATTGCGAGATAAAGCATACGCCTGTATATTTTTGTTTTCCTTGTTGATTTATATATAATATTTTTTTTTTTTTTTTTTTTAATTCAATTTATTGATATTTACAACTATAATACTATTACAATAAGTAAATCTGCTATATGTACAATACGACTTGAAAAGCACTTGTGGAGAAACTACCCATCGGTAGCACTCCAAAAAGTTCTATAGTAGATGGTCTCGAGGCCATCTTCTTTTCAGACGCCTCGGAGGGTTATCAGGAATAGTATGGGAAGCAAGTTGAGAGTCTAGCGGATTCAAGTATGTATGGAGCTTGTCATGGAAGGATAGGTATCTAGTTTGGGCCAAATCAGTAACATATGGGATATTAAGATCATGATGGATGAGTTTGTTTGTGACATAATAAGGAGCATTGAGGATTTTACGAAGGATTTTGGATTGCAAGGATTGGATACGAGATGAATTGGATGGTTTAGTAGAGCCCCAAAGCTCAACTCCGTATGTCCAAATAGGCCTGATAACTGTCATGTAAATGAGTCTTTTGTAATTTATTGGGAGCTTAGAGCGTTTGTCCAGTAAATGTTGAAGTAGGCGAAAATGACGAGCAGTTTCTTGTCTTTTCAGTCTTGTATGAGGATTCCAAGTGAGACGTTTGTCCAGATGGAGTCCTAGGTAACGTACCTGTTCGACAGAGTTCAGAGGAATATTATTAAAGGATACAGTAGGGCAGGAATTTGTAGGTTTACGACGAAGGGTGAAGGTAATTTGATGGGATTTGTTAGGATTAATTTTAATTCTCCAATTTTGACACCATTCTTGAAGGTTTGAGATATGGGATTGAAGAGTTTGGGATGCAACAAATGGATCATTATTTACTGATAACACACATGTGTCATCAGCGTACGTAGTGAGGACAGTGCTTGGATGGGTTGGGATGTCAGCTGTATATATCGTGTATAGGATGGGACCCATGATACTACCTTGAGGAACTCCGGCAGACTGGGTAAAGAGGGAAGAGTAGGTAAAATTATGGTTTACTTTAAAGGCTCTATTACTGAGGTAGGAACTGATAATAAAGAAGTAAGTAGAAGCTAAGAATTTACGGAGTTTGTACAACAGTCCCGGATGCCAGACTCGATCAAAAGCCTGCTCTACATCGAGAAAAGCTCCCGCGCAGTACATTCCGCGCTCTAATGCGGATGAGACAACGTCCACCACACGATGGCATTGCTGGATAGTGGAGTGTGATGTTCGGAAACCAAATTGGTGATCTGGGATTATTTGATTGGATTTTATGATAGGATGAAGACGTTTCAGAATGAGTTTTTCAAGTATTTTGCCCATTATGGGCAGGAGAGATATAGGACGGTAAGAGGATGAGAGTTCTGGTGGTTTTTTAGGTTTTGGTATCATCTTAACTATGGATAATTTCCAGGAATCAGGAAAGTACGTGGTGCGGAGTACAGCGTTGTATATATATGTAAGGAGTAGGATCGCTTTCCGAGGAAGGCCTTTTAGAATATGGGATGTGATTAGGTCGTGGCCAGGGGCTTTGTTGACGGGTAATCTGTGAATAATGTTTGATATTTCGGAAGGATGGAATGCTTTAGGAGGAGGGGACAACTGAAGAGGAATACTTAATTCTGCTTCAGTGCATTCAGAGTGGGTTGGATTAAGGATATCTGGATGAGGGTTAAATGTGTTGAATAGGTGCTGGCCGAAAATTTGTGATTTTTCTTCATCAGATCTTGACCAGGTTTGGGATTCGGTTAAAAGTGGATGGTTGAAATGTTTATATTTTAGGAGTTTTTTAGTGGTATTCCATAAGGATTTGTCAGTAGTACTCAGATTTTCTGTACGGTAATACAAATTTTGAATTTTGAATGTTCTGATCTCTGATTTTAATTTGTTGGTTAGTTTGGTATAATGACTCCTGTCCGATGGATATCTGGTGCGGTGCCACTTCGCTCTTGCCCGTCGTTTTTCTTTTAATAACTCGCGAATATGAAGTGGCCAGTTATTCTGTTGATAATGATTTTTCCTTGGTAAGGTGCTATCTCTTATATTGGTTTGTATTGCGTTCGTTAGTTTGTCTATTGCAGAATTGATGTCAACTTTTGTTTTAAGCGGAATTTTTAGGTCTAAATTATTTTCCAGATTCGATCGAAATTTATCCCAGTCTACACGTCCAGTAATCAGTCTGAGATGAGAGGGCTTAGGAATAGGAATTGAATGTACTTGAAGTAGTACTGGACTGCGATCAGAGGAAAGGTCATCCAGGGATTTTATAGTTGTGTGATTGCAGGAAATCTGTGAGGA
This sequence comes from Arma custos, assembly GCA_037127475.1. Lineage (NCBI taxonomy): Eukaryota > Metazoa > Arthropoda > Insecta > Hemiptera > Pentatomidae > Arma > Arma custos. The sequence goes on from CM073761.1 coordinate 106,668,230, forward strand.
AACAAATATGTCAAGAATATCTGGACGTTTTTTGAGCGATGTAGGCCAATAAGTAGGGTTTATGGGTGCGAGGATAGAGAAACTATTAGAGGTTGAAATTCGGGATAAGATGCTACCACGGGAATTAGATGTTCGACAACCCCATCGTTGATGTTTGGCGTTATAGTCTCCTCTGGCAGTAAAACGCGGTCCAAGGGATCGGAATAAGGATTCGAGGAGGTTATAAGAAAGGGAGTTACCAGGAGGACAGTATACAGCTGAGAATGTCATATGGAAAGGACTAGTTGAAATGGTTACTGAAGTTGATTGAATGGCGTCAGTTGAAGTAGAAGGAATAAGAGAATGAGGAATGGATTTGTGGATAAGGATACAAGAACCGGCATGTGCTGTATTGTCAGGATGATCTGATCTATAAGTAATGTAGTCACGTATGTAAAAATATGATCGCTTTGTGAAGTGTGTTTCAGTCAATAGGGCAATGTCTATGTGATTGTCATGAAGAAATAAGTCAAGTTCGTCTCGATGGTTATGTAGGCCATTTGCATTCCACAGTATGATTGATAGGGGCTTAGTGTTCATCGTGGGGTAGTAAATGGCATTTCGGACAGGAGTCGGGTTAGAAGGGAAATGAGTGGTTTGATGGTAGTATTAAGTTCAAATAAGAAGGTCGAAAGGATTGTGTTGATGTCTACTGGATTTTAACTGGGACTAGGATATTGGACAGCAGGTTGAGATGGAGGATTAGTGTTTATTGGAAAGTTGGTTGGGAGTTGGACCCTTCTTGGGACACTGAGCTGCTTCGACTTTCAATGGTGTTTGGGTTTGGAGGTTTATAATGGAAGAAGTTTGGGATGGAATTGTGGGTTCACTCTGAGGTGGAAGCTTCACCCGTAGAGGAAGATGGTGAGAAGGGATGTCTTGGCGTGGAGGTAGTGGAGGTGGATGAGATTTGGGAACCATTGGCTGGGATTGGGAGGTTTGAGGCGCCTGTTGCCGGATCTGTTGATGTCGGGGCTGCTGATTTCGACTGATGAATGAATATTTTTTTTTGTCCCTGTTGAGGAGGATTAATATATGTTGAGGTCAATGGCTGCTGTTGATTACTATGAAATGAAATGTCTTGTAATTTTTCTATTTCTTCTTTGGCATTTACTTCTTTACTATTTGATGGTGCATGGTGGGATCTTAGCCTCTGTAGGTTTTTATGCACCATGCATCCTTTATAATTTGTTGGGTGGTCCTCACCGCATAGCACGCACTTTGCAGGTGTTTCCCTCGTTTTCTTGCATATTTCTGTTGCATGTGCTCCAGCACATTTGACACATCTGGCCGTATAGTGACAGTACGCTTTTGTATGTCCGAGTGCTTGGCATTTTGTGCATTGGACAATTGAAGGTCTTTGCCTTGGCTCTTCAAAGCGAACGACTGAATAGACAAGCCTATTGATATCGAATATTTCAATATTATTTCTGGCTGGTTCCAGATCTACGAAAAATAACGGTAGGGGGAACTTTTCAACGGGATGTAGGACGACCGATATATTTCTGACGTTGTGGCTGATCTCTTCCAAGTCCCGTTTGATGGCATCAGTAGGTGTGGTACTGTGAAGACCTCTCAGAACAACTCTGTAGGCCTTATCTTCTTTTAACTGGTAGCAGTGGAAGTGATATTTTTTTTCGGTGAGATGATAAACCAATTTTTTTTAATTCTCTTTGGTGTTCGTATTAATTGTTATGTCTTTCACACGAGAATAACATTTAAAATTGGTTGTTCCGATCAGTTTGGCTATTTCTTGACAGGTCAAGAAGTTTTGAACATTTGAGACAAAAATGGGAGGTGGAACCGGTTCGGAAATCTGAGATGTTTCTTGATGTTGAGGTGGCTCTGTGGGTACATTTTCGAGGGCTGCAAATTGATTGCTGGTTGTTATGTTAATTATTGATTTTTTTATGGGTGCAGATGTTTTACTACGGGTATTTGGTGGTGAGGTTGGCTTTAACGCTGATTTCTTTTTCTTTTTCTTTTTTTTTGGAGAGGTACCAGCAGACCCGGGAGCAGCATTTCGCTGCCGTTTTTCAAGTTGACGATACTTTAGATATTGTGGATCAGTTTCACTAATTTCGGACATTGTTACATTGTCCTCCGATTCAGTACCTAATGACCGGGATATTGGATATTGGATATTGGATAATGACCGCTCTGAATCCATTTAAAAAATAAAAATAAATGAAAATAACTGAAATTAATAGAAAAATTATTTATAACAGTAGGAATAACAAAAAAGAAACATTTCTAAATCAATACTTAAAAATAAACTACACTAATATATATGTACAATTATATTTAAAATAACAACAAAAATCAATTAAGGTCCCAACAAAAAAAAAATTAAAATAATGATAATAATAATTATAATTGTCTGGTATATGTAGGCTTCGTAAACATATAAGTTGCACCGAGCCCTAGACCTTCAGAAGGGGATCAAGATAACGCCCCACTCTGCTAACAGGTAAACTATTGTACTTAGTACGTTTAACAATGTTAATAGTTAATTGCTCACTCACCTCACTCTCTGTAATTGTCAGAGTGTACTGTTATTTATAATAGTACTGTCTACGAAATTTAACAGCAGAGCACTAACTAAAACTTGTTGAATAATGTCAGTAAGCACAGAGCGTTGTCAAACGTGAACCGTATCGGCGGCCATCTTTGTAACAACTCATATATAATATTAAAATTATATTGTGTCAGGTATAAAATAAGATTTCCTTAAGCTTCATCAGGTCTGGACTTTACCTTCAAATTTTCCAATGGCTTGTGATCAGACACTACTGTAAATTCTCTTCCAATTAATAAATGTTGCCAAAATACAATGGCTTCTTTAATTGCTGAACATTCTAAATATATTGGTGCCTTCATCTAAGTCTTTTAGAGCAGTCTTCTATAAATGTGTGATAAAAATTTATTTTACCTAAGAATTGTCTTACATTCTTCTTTTTAGTAGGCAATGGGAAGTGCATAATTGCTTGTAAATTATCTGTTAACGGTACTATTATATTCTTTTCTATTATATGACCTAGATATTTCACCAATTTCTGTGCAAACTTACATTTGGTTAATTTCAATTTCAATTTTTCTTTCTTTACAGCCTTGAAGAATTCATTTAGATGCCTCAGATGTTCCTCAAAAGAGTGTGAAAATAATAATATATCATCAATAAAATTCATAGTAAATGTACTCAAACCATTTCTTCTTATTATGTTTGCTAGAATTATTTAAAAAATTGCTGGTGAATTTTTAAAACCTTACGGAAGAACATTAAACTGATAATGACCTGTTTTAGTAACAAAAGCTAGTTTTTCTCTATCTTCAATTTAAACTGGTATAGACCAAAATGCAGAGTTTATATCTAATACACTAAAATATGAGCAATCATAGCATTTGACTAACATATCCTCAATACGTGGGAATGGTTGAGCCTCTGGGGCCAATAATTTATTTAGTTGTCGAAAATCTACACACAACCTTGTTTTACCTTCTCCTTTTTTATATGCAAGTGTAACTGGAGCTGCAAAAGGTGAACTTGACTCTGATACCAGACCTGCATTTAATAATTCTAAAACTTGTTTCTCAATTTCTAGCCTATCGGGTAATGAGCATCTATAAGGTCTTAGAGAGATACTTTTTTCAACTATTAGCTTAATATGTGCAGTGCCTGCATCCATTTTTCCAATGTCGTATTTATTAACAGCAAAACAATCTATATTATCTTCTACTAATTTAGTCATTTGTCTATGTTCTTCTTTATTGAAGTGAAAATCCTCACCTTCACATACATTTACAAAATTCTTAATAAAGTCATTTCTCTTTATTTTAACTAATGCTGAACTCTCTTTAGGTACCATATCCATAGCCCATCTAACTGTATCATCATTTCTTTGTTTATCGATTCTTTTTAAACTATTACTTTTTTGCATTCTTTGCATAATATTCAAATTTTCATCTTGGGTTAGCTTAAAAGTTCGTATTGCATCTAATTCTAGTAAAATTTAATATTTAAATGTATGACTGTCAATAACATGAAATTCCAGAACTTTTTGAACCTATTTTTAATCTCAACTTTGCCCTTCCGGCTCCTAAAATATGACCTGATAAATAATTCAAGACATCAGATTTTTTTTATCAATGTAATTTGTAAGCTATCAATAATATCTTTATGAATTAACGAAATAGTTGAACCAGAATCATATAGTGCTTCAAAAAACTGTATCTTTTATATTTACATAAATTTTAATTAATTTCTCTGGTATTCTGTCCTTCAAACTAGATAGTCATGCTTTATCTTCATTAACATTCATAATTTGATACATTTCATTTTCATCTTTATATTTATCAATAATGTTTACACTTTTCTCAGCTTTAATTCTATCTTTATTTCTACAAAATATTTCTGGATGAAATCTGTTAGGATAATTTAATTGTTTACAAATAGTGCAAGGAGTTTTTGTGATTTTTCTAGTTGAAAATATGCGCTGTTTGCTATGGTTTATATCTACATCATCTGTTTTATTTAACTGTTGTTTAAATCTTGGTCTAGGGGGTACATGAACAATGTCCAAATTAGCGGCTTCTTGAAACAAGTGATCTATTGTTATTATGTCTGTTTTCTTTAATTTATTTTGTTCATATAATTGTAGTCCTATGACCATCAAATTTATTAAGTTAACATGAGTCATGTCTTTCTTTATATCTAACAGTAATCTCTGCTTAGTAAGCAAATAATCTACTAAACTCCCATTTATATTGGATGGCATACTTGATATATGCCCAATTTTTTATGCCAAAAACATAATTAAATGATTGTACTAATATGTTCCAGTCCTGTATTCCTTTTTTCATATTACGCAAGTGCCACTGTACAGCTGAATCAGTTAAAAACGCTCTCATAACTCTACTTTATCATCATTAGATAAGCCAAACCGATCTCATTCACTACAGTATTTCTCGAGCCAACCAACTGCATAACCTTTACCATTAATTTTTTCTATGTTAAATTTTTTTCTGCTTCATGTTTTTGTAATTGTGTGCTTTCACTCAATTCTTTTTGCAATTGTTTAATTATTGATAATAAATGAGATGTCTCTTGTGGTGGTGTATCAGTCCCAGAGAGTATCTCTTCATCTAAATATGTCTGTTTAAATACAAAGTTTACCTCAATACCTAGATATAGAGGTTTTAATGTGGCATCTAAGGAAATAGAAATATTCCTGAAACCCTCTTCTTTCTTAAGAGTACTGGTACTGTTCTTTATAATATTATTATTAAATAAACTTACATTACTTATACTATCAGGGGTAGGTTACACCAAAGCCTACATTATCACCCCAATGCTCATAAATTATTTTACATACACACACATACATATATTAGCAATATATATATATAGAGAGAGAATAGAATAGAATAGAAAATAAACTTTATTCTGGGACCAAGTCCCTTTAGAATAACAATAATGAATAAATAAAAAAAAGCAACATAAAATTCATCTGGCCAGAAGGCTACATAATAACACAAATCATGAAATAATCAAGTGTGAACAAAACATTGTAAAAATAGAAATAGATAAGAAAATAAATAAATAAAATACAAAGAACTTGACTGCTTTTTAACTAATTGTAGAAAATAAATATATTTATATTAACAAAATAATGATTAATAATATTAATACAGTAGTTGATGACGAAATTGCTAACTAAAATAATTGATTAGCATAGTATGTGATAATATATTTAAAAAGTCGGTATCATCATTGTTGTTGGAAAAATAAACAAAACAAAGGGTAGCGGGATCGAGTTTACAATACTGATATATTCAAGCAGACATTTGACCTGCTTGGAGAGCGACTTTTTGAGATGCCAAGAGATGATGGAAAAGCAGGGATTTAAATGAAGCTAGTGAAGAGGAATGGCGAATGAAAGGAGGGATTGAATTCCACACAGTGGTGGAGCGGGCGAGGAAGGAGCGCTCGAATGCCTTAGTTCTGTGGGAAGGAATGTAGAAATCGGAAAGGCGAGATCTTGTTTTGTGCTGCTGGACAGAGGATTTGAATGGGAGGAGACTATAGGTATATGAAGGGTGTTGCGAGTTGATGGATTGGTATAGAAAAACGCTAAGGAAATATTGTCTACGGATGGGAGGGAAGAGCCACTTTAACTCATCATAGTGATGTGACACCCGGGATCGCCTCGGAGTACCAAGGACAAATCTTAAAGCGCAGTTCATTATTATTTTTAAGCGGCTCTCAAGCATTTTCGAGAGGCCCCCGTATACCACACTACAGTAGTCGAAGTGGGGGAAGATGAGGGATGATACGAGTAGCTTCCGAGTAGGTTGTGTAAGGAGATGCCGAGAACGATGGAATAATTTTAGGGAACTAATTATTCGTCGGGATATTTGGGTGACATGTGGTTTCCAGGAAAGGTTTTGGTCAATGGTAATGCCTAGGTTTTTAACGGAGGAGCTGAAACTGATGGGGTGGTCGTTTAGGATTAATGTTGGAAGGGTGGGGATAGTTGCAAGGAGGGAGTTGGAACCTAGAACAATGGCCTGGGTTTTCATTGCGTTCAATTCCAGTTTGTTCAGCTTTGCTCAGGCACTGATTCTATCTAGGTCTTGCTGAATACTGGCGAACGCATATGAAAGCTCAGATGGAGGAAAGGATAAATAGATTTGGAAGTCGTCATTAGGGTAGTATATATATGTCTGTGTGTGTATATACACGCACACATATATTCACTTAACGTGGGTAGCTTTAACCATCCTTTAGGCACAATATTGACCTGATGTGAAGTGCAATGTGCCTGATAAGCAAAAATACTAAGTTGCAAATTTATACAATGGGGAAAGCCAGAGCATTTTGTACAACTCCCCAGTGCCTTTAGTAAGCTATCCAATTTATTTTAAAATTGATGAATTTACTGAGATACTTATTAAACGGATACTTTGTTTAAGTATACTTTTAATCTTAATGTACTTATAAAATAATATTTAATATCTACATTATAATATATTCTATAAATAATTTAAATGAATTTAATGTTAGTCTTTATTATATTCAGTTACTTTTTTTTGTTATTGAAAGATTTTATATTGTTATTTCAGATCATGAAAAAAAACAGTATGAAGTTTATCATTGTTCTACTATAACCCCTAGTTTTATTAACTTCCATCAAAGGCTTCAAACATTCCTACTATGGTTCATCGATGCTGCAAGTTATATTGATATGGATGATAGCGGGTGGAACTTTTTTGTATTGCAAGTATATTTTACTTTCAATTTCTGCGAATGCATAATTGTTAAATTCTGACTAATGAAATAAAAATAAAATAATAAAGACATCACTGGTGTGTGATCCCTTCTGAAATTTCCAGAGTTTTTATTATAATTTTTAGAAATCCAATACTTGTTTTAGCTTTTAACTATCCAAGGATGAACATAATTTTTTTTTTCTTAAAAAAATGCTCTTCACCCATATCAACTATTGTGATGCTGCTCTTGGCTTAAATAGTGTTTTATACTTTTCCAGGTAAGTCAAAACTATTACTTGGTGAAATTGGAGTTTCATAAACAAATTTTCCAATTATTTATATCCAGGCGTTATTGATGACATTACCATGGAATTTGAGAAACTAAGATACTAAGTAAATCAGTATAATTTTACAATATAACAAATAATTTTAGATTTAGTTATTAATAAAAAATACTTGGGGGAAAATTAGATTACAAATAGCCAGCACAAGGTTTTAAAAAAAGTAGTTAGTTAATTTTATGATATTAACAAAAAATAAATTTAATATGGTTAGTTATGCAGTTACATTTATTTTAGAAAACCATAAAAATTTTACATTTTCAATTCGAACATTTGTCATTAGGAATGATGGGCATGGTCATATCAGCTTCTCTTTGTGAAGAGTTTCTAAAAGTTAATATTAAAAAAATAATAATAAAATGGGGAGGAGGGGGGTGGTTGGTCCTTTCACAGCAGGGACATTTTTTCATGTGAAAATATGGGAATGTTTGTTTTTGGATGGTTAAAACTTTTATTTGTAATGATATTAAATAATAATTAATCATCCGAAGTTATTTTAATTTCAGAGTAAGCTTAGTATATTGGCCCTTCATATTGATATCAGACTTCTCATTCCAAGGGATTATTGTCACTATTGCATGGGATGGAGGTGTGTATAAAGAACTATTACAGTCACCATTAGCATTTGTAGTATCTCTAGATGCATTAATACAAACATAAACCGGTGATGGGGTTGTTTATGGAGGCCAGACTCGACTTATCACAGACTTAACTGTCTCCCCTACATATTTTACATACTTCATCCAAGTATGAAATCTTTTAAATGATGGGGAGCTGACGGTTTCCATAGGAGCGATTGGTTCCTGTTGGGTAGCTGGTTTTGATGGTCTTAAGGTTGAGGTTGAGTGCTTCGACTGATAGGTAGGTGTATTTTGACTTATTTTCATTAGTGTTGTAGCATGAGCGTCTGGAGGATTTAACATAATTGTTGGAATTGAAATCCCATCCTTGTACCCTATTTTATGTCTTTTGAATAAAGCACATAAAAGAATCACCGTTGCTGTGCTGAAACATAGTCCATCCTCTCTACTACTCATGCAGTGTGAGCTTTCCTTTTGTACAGCCCGTACTCTACCATATGATCCTCTACCATTTCTCTTCTATTCCATTCCAGCTTTTATTAACATCTTCCCAGGTATGTTGGGGATCTTCTTCTGGGCCTTCTCCCACCAACCTTAGCCTCGTATGTCATCTTGGCCAGCCTGTTGCTTTCCATTCTTAAAACATGTCAAGGCATCATAGAATGTATTCTTCAATGACTATTTCTGCTGGCTTCACTCTGAGGTTTGATCTAATGATCGAGTTGCGAATTTGGTCGCGTCTTGTTTTCCCCTCTATCTTCCTGAGGAATCTCATTTCTGAACCCTGGATCCTACTTTTATGCCTGGTGGTTAATATCCAAGATTCGAAAGAGTAGATCAATGTGGGGAGAAAATTAGATTTATACACCCTCAACTTTGTGTCCTTGGATACTTCTCTTTTGCTCAGGAACCTTTTATTTAGTTAGACAAACGGAACAAAAACTTTTTGAGTTAACCCTCTCCTGGATTTCATTGTCCATGTCTCCATTCTCATCCAGGTATGCTCCGAGATATTTAAAGCTTCTCACCTGTTCGATGGGCTTGTCCTTGATTCTTAAGACTCTCATTTTTCACTGAGGCATCCTGCCAATTCTCATCACCTTTGTTTTATCAGGGTTTATTACCACATTAATTTTCTCTAATTTGACTTTAAGAATCCTGCTATTGCGTATTAGATCTCTATCGTTGTTGGCAAGGAATACTATATCAGTAGTGAAGGCCATCAATGAGTAGATAACTTTATTCAAATATCTAAATCCTTGAGATATGGCGGAATCAAGGACCAGAATAAAGAGAAGAGGACTCAAGCTGCAACACTAACTTATGCCAAGTTTGTTTCTGAACGCTTCGGAGTAACAATTGGATGTTCTCATTACGTTTTGGATGTTTCCATAGAGTATCATTATTGCCAGCATTACTAGTTCTTTGTTAATGCCTTATGGATGTCATCTTGCTTTGTTCTGTCAAATACTTTTGTGAGGTCTACGAAGCACACAGCTAACTCCTTGCATTTTTCAATTACTTTTTCAGTGATCTGTCTCATGGCAAAGATCAAATCTTGTGTTTTCTCCGAAACCATGTTGTTCTTACTGCCTTTTCTCCAAGATTTTGGAGTATATTTTACTGGGAATGCTTAAAAGAAATATTCCCCGATGATTCCAACACTCTCTATGGTCACCATTTTTGAATATGGGGATTAATTAAGTGGCAAGTTTCCAGTCTTTAGGGATCCTCTACTTTTTCTATACCATATTTATGAGGTGAAGTAAATTCTCTTTCTCCAATATATTTAAGCATTTCTGGGGTTACATCGTCTTGTGCTGCTGCTTTTCCAAGCTTCATTGTAAATATACCATCCTCGAGATCATCCTCCAAAATGTCATCTTCTTCCCCATCTTCATTGTGGTCCTCTTCTAGTGACGAGAGTATGTCTTTGCCTTCAAGTAAATCCATAGAATGGTTTCTCCATCTTTCCATGATTTCATGTTCTTTTCTTAGTACTGGGCTTTTAAGCACTCAGTAGTTTTTTGTAATAGTTTCTGATTTGCTTGGGCGTCTTCTGCAAGCTTCCTTCCGAATTCTTCCCAGTTCTTCCTCTTCTGGATTGCTACTGTCTTTGTAACTTCTTTCCTCTTATTTTTATAGAGTTTGTACTTTGATCTGTCATTGGTCATGAGGTGCTGCTTCCAAAGTATCTTCATCTCTTTAACTGCTTTCTTTATGTCCTCCATCCACCAAACAGATATTCCTGTTATCTACTCTGATTGTACCACAGATCTCAGTTGAAGAATCAAGGTGAATACTTTTCTAAATTTGCCAGCAATGTACATTGTCACCACTATCCCTTTGATACTTCGGATTTATACTTCTTTTCAACAAAATTAAAGGGTTTAAAGTTATGTGATTTCCTTTTAGCCATGTGAGAAATATGAAACCAGAACGTACATGTACAATGTACGTAATAGATTCAATTATTAACAAACACTGGACACAGCTTTGTAATGTGGTAGAGGTTTGATTCTGCTTTCTTGTGCCCAGTATCAACTTCATAGATTAAATTGGAGATCTTTAGAATTTTCTACTGTCCAATCCTCAATTTCTCTAATTGTTAAGAATTTATATATTTTATATTTATAATATAATATTATGGATAGTTAATTAAAAGTCGACGTTGATTATATTTTTATTTTATTACAAAAGTTTAAATTATTACAAAAGAACAAAACAATATATTATTGAAATGAAATCGTTTATCTTCGTGGGCCAATGGTAATTAATTACACTTCGGGATGGTGAAAAAAATTTAAATTTTAACACAATTTTTCTAGTAACTGACTACAATAAACACTCACATGGTCTTATCCAATATGTGTCTGAAAACTCCTTCACATAACAGCCTACGATGCTTCTCTTGAAAACTGGAAACTCGTTACACATGACTGCCAATGGTATTGTAGAATCACTTGGAGAGATCCTATCATCAGAACATCCAATAATCAAGTAATATAACTTAGAGGTCCTCACTCAAGGACCTTCACACAGAGAAAGCCTGGCGTGATGCCCTCTGCCCTTGGCGTTCCTGTTGAGAGCTTGAAAAATGGCGGTAGCTTCCAGTAGTGGGAGGCAATGCCATTTGTATAATTTAAAAATCAGTTACACATATAAAAATTGTGTTTATTAAACAAACAATGTTTTAAATATGTATTTTAAATAAGCTTTAATAAAATTTAGAATAATTTTTATTTACTTAATTTACTCATAAATTCATGTCAACCTAATATTGGTCCGCTATTGATACGCCAAATATCGAATACTAATTTTGATTTACTTTTAACATATTTTGAACCTCAACATTCGTCTGTCTTATAAAAAAAAAATTGTTTACTATCCGGATTCTTTTTGAATTATTAAATTTACATTATTTTTTGGTTTTATAGATAGTAATTATTAGATTTAGTAGTAGGAGTGAACAAATTTAAACAATGATTTTATGGCAATTTAGTAATTCTGTTCCTTATATTCTAACCGGCGGTGAAAACTGACATTTTTTCTTCTTACCCCGCAGATAATTTCAGATTTCTGCAACACTTTTCCAACATTTTATCCCAATATAATCTTCACTGGCTGTTTGCTTGGTTTTTCTTTGTCAATTATTTCTCTTAGGTTTGTCCTCTTTTTTTTCTTTTTCTTGGGATGGTCAAAATTTTCTTCCTTTTCATGATCACTAATTTTTACTTGGCCTTCATCAGAAGATCCTTCAGCATCATTGATATTAGTGTCAAAAAACTTATTTTTCATGGTAGTATTGGGCTCATCAATATTATCTTCATTTGTTTTGTTGGATTTATCAATTCCTTAAACATCAACTGTATCATAAGAATTGTCATTGGTAGCTTTCTTATCATCACCATCATCAGATTCATAATCACTCATATGGCGTTTTTTTATTAAATATAGTAAAAATTCTTCTCCTTTAAATTACTTTTAAGTTCATCCTCTGATGAAGAATCATTAAATTCCATTTTCTCATTAAAAAACTGGTTATCTTCTGTATCATCTTCAGCTCCACTTTTCTTAATTGTTGAAATATCATTATCAACATCATCTTCATCATCTGAAAAAGTTAGTTTGGATTTCTTCTTCTTTTTAATAGTGATTTCCTCATCAGATTCTTCTTCATCATTGGCAAAAGATTCATTTGTATTTTTATTAATATCGTCAATAGCATAAGCCTCTTCTTCATTAATTTACTTTACTTTTGCAGGTTTTTTCCCTCAATGGGTTGCCTGGTTAAGTCAGAGCGTCCTCCAATTTTCTCTGTTCCACCAGTCATCCTCCTCAAGTCCCCTGCCGGCCATCTCCTCCTCCGCGCAGTCCTTCCACTGGGTTCGGGGTCTTCCTCTTCCCCGTCTGCCCGACTGTTCTCACAGCAAGAGTCTCTTCGGCCACCTACGTTCTGGCATCCGCTGGCAGTGTCCGTATTAATTCAAAAGTAATAATTTTTAATAATAATAATTTCAAAAGTAATAAAAAAAAAATTCCGTATTTTTATATATTTATATCTAGTTGAGCAAAACATAAATCATTTTGTTGATCTACAGTATTTTTTAACTTTGTAACCTTCTCATCGGTATGACTCGATAATTTAACCTCCAAACTCGCAATCCAATCTTCAAACACACTTCCAATCGATTCAATTATTTCTTTTTTAACTTTTGTAGGTTGGTTTTTTAAATCATGAAATTTATCCATTTTATTATTAATCTCTGTTTGAAGCATTTCCTGACCTTTATACAATTTATCCATTTTATCATTATTCTCTTTCATCATTTTTAATAACTCAAACATTATGCTTGGTTCAGACGTTTTTCCCGCGCTTTCTTCTTTCGTCGCGCGTTATTCCGGTGACGGTCTGTGATTCCCTGAAAATTGTTGACTCATTTTCCACTACTTTATGGCACTCTTCTAACATTTTAATTTGACTATTATTCTCACTAAAACCTTCAATCCTATCACCACTTTTAGACATTTTGAATTTTTAAATTGAATTAATATTTTAGAAAATAATTAGTTAATCAATATATATATAATTAATAAAACCTTTATATTTAAACTTATTTTTATTATTTTTACCGGTTCTGTTATTAATAAGTAAATTCTATTCTGATTTATACACGAAACTTAAGGTGTAGGTCACGTTGCCGGGGATGCAATTATATATATATAAAATAAAATTATTTTTCTATTAATTCTGATTATTATCCCTAATTATCATTGCCTATACGTTGGGCACCAAATGTTAAGAATTTATAATTTCTATATTTAATGGATAGTTAATTAAAAGTCGACGTTGATTATATTTTTATTTTATTTCAAAAGTTTAAATTATTACAAAAGAACAAAACAATATGTTATTGAAATGAAATCTTTTATTTCCGTGGGCCAATGATAATTAATTACACTTCGGGATGATGAAAAAAATTTAAATTTTAACACAATTTTTCTAGTAACTGACTACAATAAACACTCACATGGTCTCATCCAATATGTGTCTGAAAACTCCTTCACATAACAGCCTACGATGCTTTTCTTGAAAACTGGAAACTCGTTACACATGACTGCCAATGGTATTGTAGAATCACTTTGAGAGATCCTTGGTTCGCCACTGATACGCCTAATATCGAATACTAATTTTGATTTATTTTTAACATATTTTGAACCTCAACACAATATTGTAGTATTTCATCACATTTGTTATTAGTTTTATGAAATCATTGGCTCTTTGATTTCTTGATGTAGAAATATAAGCATATTTTGAGAAATGGTCAATCAGAAGATATAGGAATTTGTTTGTTGACTGTGATCCTCCAAATCCACCAATGGTATCAATAGATATAATTTCAAATGGGCATGTTTCTGGACCAAAATGTGACATTAGACCAAATTTTGGCTTCTTCTTTGATTTAATTTTTATACAAATTTCACCTTCATCGCCAATTTTTTAAATCATTTTGATGATAATTTTTGCAAAGTAGAAGTTTGTTATTTGTGTTATTCCAATGTGGCAGTAAGTGTAGTGGACATCTTTTATTAGAGTTTTGCTAAGTTTCTCTGTTAGTACGATTTTTATTTCTTCTTTTACTCTTAATTTTATACTCCAAAATAATTTTTCCATTTTATAAGTCTGGATTTGTATGTTGGTCATTTATTATATCCTCTAGGTTTATTAAATTTACTGCTTTAAAAAAGTCGTCAGCATTTTCATAAGGTTCTAAAACTGGATTTAGACTTAAACAGTCTGCTTCTTGGTTTGATTTCCCTGGGTTATGGATCAAAATGAATCAAATCAATTTTAACAAAATGGGTTAATTTTTAAATTATATTGGGATAAATAATATCTCAAATCACCTAATTCATCGTCAGTTCTATCCTTGATGTTCATATTTTCTAATGGTTTATGATCTGAGTAGACTATAAATTCTTTTCCCATAAGCCAGTGCTGCCAATATTTCACAGCTTCTTTTATTGCTAGACATTCTAGGTATATTGCCTTTTCTTTTTTTGAGCTTCTACTAATTTTTTTGAAAAATTAGCAACTGGCTTACCCGTTTTTATCTTCTTGTTTCAGCACCGCTCACACTCCTTTGACACTAGCGTCAGTGTATATGGTTATTGTTATTTCGGGGTCAAAGATATTTAAGTGTGGTTCTGAACATAGCAATGCCTTTATTTTATCAAATATTCCTTCTGTGGACTAAATAAACTTCACATTTTCCCTTAAATTGTGTAACGGGTCCAGGATAATTGCACTGTGCGGTACAAATTTATGATGAAAATTTATTTTTCCTAAAAATTGACGTATATTTTGTTTATTTTTCTGGAACTGAAAAGTTGTTGATAGCTGTTAAATATTCTTTCAGAGGCCTAATTGAATTGTTTTCTATTATATGGCCTAAATATTTGGTATAATTGTTTGCAAAAGTACATTTCGAAAATTTTAATCTGAAATCTTCTGTTACAATTGCCTGCATTAGTCTTGATAGATGCAATATATGTTCTTCAAAAGTTTTTGAAAAAATTAGTGTCATTTATAAAGTTTACTCCAAAACTAAAGAATTTGTATTTTTTTATGATGTTGCTCAATATTCTTTGAAAATTTTCTGGAGCACTCCTTAATCCAAACGGGTGACACGTCCTTTGAAAATGACCTTCTTGTATAACAAATGCAGTTTTGTATCTATCTGGAATTTTCAAAGGAATTGATCAAAATTATGAATTTCTGCCTAAAGTAGAAAAATATTTGAAGTTTAAAGTTTTAACCATTAAATCCTCAATCAACGGAAAAGGTTGTGACTGAGTGAAGACAATTTTGTTTGATTCTCAGAAATTTAAAATAACCTTGTTTTTTTCTTCTTTTTTATATGCCAGAGCTACTGGAGCATAAGCTAATGGGCTATAAGAAAAGGAGCATAAGCAATAGGCTATAAGATCTTCAGTCAAATTCTTCTCTAATAGTTTTGCTATTTGATTTTATATTTGTCTTTTATCTTCCGATGTACACCTGTATGGATGTTTGTAACAGTATTTATCCACCATCAAGTCAATATGAGCTTAATAATGACTTACAGTACCAACATCATATTTACCTTTGGCGAACACTGATTTGTATTTTTCTATCAATTTATCAATCTGATTGCTGATAAAAATCTAGACGGTTTACTATCACTTCAAATCCATCTGTGTTCATATGTTCATTGAAATTTACTTCACATTTATTCATGCGTTTAAGTTCTTGTCCAGAATCTGAAAAGAAATATTTTTCATTTTGCTTACCTAGTACATCAGGAATTTTTAAATTTATAAAATTTGAAGTATCACTTGCTGAGTAGTTATTGTTTTTTGCATCCTCTTCAATTGATGTCACTTTATTTTCTCCTGCATTGTTACATTGTATGATCTCTAATTCTTCATTTTGTATTAATTTGAAATTTTTTATACAATCTAAACCAATTAGAAAATCGTAATTAAAGTTTTCATTATCTACTACAAAGATATCCTTAATTCTATCTATATTGTAAATTTTAATTTTTAGTGTTACCATACCTTTTGTTTTCTTCTCACCATTAATAATAGTCTCCATGTATACTATTTTTATATCGCCAGTATATTCTTTTGGCTGTATTTTCAATAATTTTTCATTAATTAATGACATATTAATGAACCTGAATCATTAATTCCAGAGACTTTTAAAGTATCATTTAATAGTAACTTGACTTTTATTAATGGTGGCATCTCTAGTTTTTTGGATTCTTCTCGTTCAGTTCAATTTCCAATTCAGAATTATTAACAGATTTAAAAACTGCTTTTTGACTTTTCCCTTTGAACCAGCAGTTTTCCTCGGGATGGTAACGATTTCCTTTATTTTTATTTACACAAATTCGGCATGGTCTTTTTTTTCTTTTTATTTGGATATAGTGTCAGAATGTATAATAGTTTTTTATTGTACTTATTCTTCCCAACAAGTTGTTTCAATTTCCCTATTTCATTGTATATGTCTTCCGTTCCTTGTAAAGTTTCTCTGTCAATTTTATCATTCACATAATTGGGTAAGCCAAATGCTATAAGTGTCCCAGTATCAATTTATTTTCTAACTTCGAGTAATAATTTTTTTTTTAAAGTGTAATCAAGTAACAAACCTGACTGGTATTTAAGGGCGAGAGCATATCCTTTGTTCCCAAATGTATTACAAAATGTTTTCTCCCATGTGTCCCATTGTGATTCCATGGTGAATTTCATTAGCATACAACTGGACTCTACACTGGAACATTCCAAGATATGTTTTTAAATTTCAATTTTCTTTTTGTCTTCATAGATTTGGAAACATTCTTATTCTTTATTAAAATCTTCAATCCACTGGTTAGCATTTGAGCTCCTGCCTTTGAAATTCTCTATCATAAAATTCTTTGCAATAATTCCTGAATTTTGAGTTTCAGATTTTGATTGTTTATCTTCTAGTAATTTCTCTAGCAGTTTTTCCAACGTTTGGCATGATCCTGGTTTAGATTCAACAGTGTTTCTTGTTTCAATGATTTCCTCTAGGTAAATGTCATGAAATTGTAAGTTTTCTTCTTGATCAAAATATATTTTTGAAATATTGTCCGTTAAGGTTATCCATACTTTCCTACATTGGTGTCTTTTAATTAATGATTTTCTTACCTTGGCATAGCTTGGAGGTTTCATCATTTCATGGTGTAAATTACAGGTTGTGATTCGGGTGGAATTCCGAAAATCTGTCAATGGGGTGTAGCTATGAATGTTATGCATACAAGGTTAGATTTTCCCATCTGCCGACAATTTCACAACAATCAAATCTTAATTTTTCCATGTTCTGTAAAATATTGCAAAAAGTGCTATTTTTTAATGTTTTTATGCCCATGGATAAGGAAATAAAGACCGAATTGTGTTTTTCTGAAAAAAACAAAAGATTTCTTTACAATACATAATTACAATAAATTCCTACAAAACATTCACTTACTTGAAAAAAACAAAAGAAACAGCATTTGAACCCTTTCCTTTGTGTTTCTTTGTATCTTTCAGGAGATTAGTTGTAGTTTAAGCAACAACAATATTATTAAAACAATTTATTACTGATGTTCACGTAGGCTTCCACGGTCTGCGGTATTGTCCATATAATCTTTTTCCGGGATGGACCGTGTGGTGTTGGTTTTGTTTGCCAAGCTTTCGCTCATCGTGTTGTGAGCTTCCTCAGAGCTAGTCAGTAAATGAAGAGCGGATGGTGGAGTCAGGGTGTATATAACTAGTGGTGGGGGGGTCTCGGTCGAAGTCTGCCTTCCCATTGGCCCGCTTGTATCGAGTCCGTGGGCTGTGTTGTGTTCGGGTGGGTTCGTGTGCGTTCGGTATTGTCGTATGTGTGTGGATGGTAGGTTGATGTGTTGGTCTTTTGTTTTATGGCAGGATACCAGTTTTTGCTGAGTTTGTAACCGTCTTCCTTATTGAAATTATTGGGTTCTTTAATAATTTCAATGGCTTCTCTAATGGTGCGGAGGTGATAATTATTTTCTTTAACCAGTGTGGTTGTGTTTTCGAAAGGTATGTGGTGGTTGGTGTTGTAGAAGTGTTCTGCTACAGCCGATTTTTCCGTCTTAAAGTTTTTGACACTAGATATGTGTTCTTTTAACCTTCTTTCAATGGTCCTTCCGGTTTGTCCAATGTAGACCTTGCCACAGGAACAGGGTATGCTATAGATGCCTGGAGTACATAGTCCTAACTTGTCTTTGGGTTTCGGTAGGATGTGAGCTATTGTTTTGTCTGTGGAGAATGTGGTCTTGATGTCGTGGTTCTTTAGAATCCTGGCGATCTTTTCTGAGGTGCCTTTGATGTAAGGAATGGTTGTCTGGTTTTTAGGTTCGTTGTCGGTTTCGTTCTTGTCTTGTTTTTTTAGTTTTCTCTTGCGTTCTACTCGTTTAATAGTCTCTTTGTCGTATCCGTTTTTTAGGAAGGCTGTTCTCAAGTGCCTCTTTTCTTTAGAGAGCTGTGACGGTTCAGCTATCATTTCAGCTCTGTTGAGTAGAGTGTTGATGATTCCTTCCTTTTGAGACGGATGGTGGTATGATGTGGCATGAAGGTATCTGTCTGTATGTGTAGGTTTACGGTAGACGGTGTGTCCAAGGTGGTTTCCCTTCTTCTCGACCAGGACGTCTAGGAAGGGAAGTTTCCCATCCTTCTCCAGCTCCATGGTGAAGGATTTCCATCGTTCATTCCATTTCCATTGTTCACATTGAGGAGAGGTTGAGGTGGATTATGAACTGATCGCTTCGATCTGTCTTCGATGCCCCGAGAAGGTCTCATGTGTCCTGCCATTACGTTGAGTTAAAGTGGCTTTTTCCTTCTACCCATAGGCTCTATTTCCTTGGTTCTTACTTAAACCAACTATCAACTCACAACATCCATCTTACATCTATAGTCTCCTACAATTCAAATCCTCTATCCAATCCCAGGGCACAAGATCTCGCCCTTCCTTTAGATCTTTATATCCGTTCCCATAGAACCAAAACTTTTGAGCTTTCCTTTCTCGCCCGTTCTATCTCTTTGGAACTCACTCCCACCCGATATCCGTCATGCGTCTCTTTAACCACATTTAAATCCAAACTTTTCTTACATCTTCTAAATTCCTTATCAGATGATTTATAATCAATAAATAATTTATTGATATTTTCAATATATTTTATCGATTGATGAACTACTGTAAATATTCCTCACTCATAATGAAATCATTTTTTTTTTTTTTTGTTACTAGATGCTATCATGTATTCACTGTTTTTTCCATAATCCTAGTTCTTTTTATTGTAAATTTGTCTGTTTTTTTATTTTAATTTTGCATTACATTTTCTGATTATCTACCAAAACATACCTGTTTAGTTATTTACTTTCAAGATATTTTGTAAATATTATTTTATTCAGATGTAGGCCTTTGGCCAGATAAATATTTACTTAAATATGTTCATCTCTGTTATTCTAAAGGGACCTGGTCCCAGAATAAAATTATTTTTCTATTATAATCTATATATATATATATATATATATATATATATATATATATATATATATATTAATTGGTCTAATTCTTGAGTTCCAGTCAGTTCTTAATTGAGTTCCAGTCAGTTCTTAAATTTCTTTTGGCAATGTTTTGTGACTAGGTTGCTCTCATACTCATGCCCTAACAGTGAAGAAATGAACTTTTAGTAAATACATTAATAGCACACTAAAATAAATATATTATTTGAAAAATTATATAATATAAAAATAAAATGAATTATAATAATATTAACGACTTAAAGTCAACTAGATCCAAAATAAAATAATGTTCAATTAACATTCTCCCCGTGTATACATCGCAAATTGCGAGAACACGGAGATGTAGGATCAAGTGAAAAGAGGGGATATGGCTGGCCAAGAAACGTGCCAGGGCGGCCGAGATGCCTGAGGCTTTACCACGGAGAGGTGAAGGTCCCGGGTTGAAGTCCCGGTCCTGGCCATATCTTTTCTTTTCAAATAAAATATTTGAAAAATTATATAATATAAAAATAAAATAAATATAAATTGACATATGTAAGATGTTAATTAGATAAGTTGTGCTTACAAGTTTTTAAAGAATTGATACTAATTCAAGATTGACTGGAACTCAGTCAGAATATATATTTTCTATAACAGTCAAGATAAGTAGAAACCGATATATATATATATATATATATATATATATATATATATATATATATATATATATATATATCGGGTTTTACTTTATATATGTATATATATATATCGGGTTTTACTATATATATATATATGTAGGGAGCAGAGTGGCTCAGTGGTAGAGCACTGAGTTGCCATGCCGGAAATCTTGGTTCAAATCCTGCTGCAGGAAGTACTATTATTTGGTTTGTTTGCAGCAGGAGAGGGATCTAGGACCCTCCTGGGGCTCAGCCAGCCTCTATAAAAATAGGGAACCCAAAATAAGGGGAGAAAGTCTGGCGGTTGAGCATGACCTAGGACAAGTCACCTTGCAGAACCGTTGTCCATGAAACAGTACAGTCTTTACCATGTACTGAACCCCAGACCTGTTCACGGGTATCTTTCAATCATCTGTGTGTTATTATTTTTCTTAAAAACCTTCTTCATTGGTTATGTACAATTGTTAGCTTAACTTAGTGTTGAATTTACGTGTAATTTAATTCTTTATTTTTACTGAATAAATCACTTTTAAAAAGATTTTAGATATATGAGTCTTATAAGAACATATCATCTGTTCTGGTTATCAAAAAAGATGTTTCAATTCTTTGTTGTATATTAAAAGCTGTGCATCAACAAGTAAAAAAAGGAAGCTTTAATGTAATTTTTAAATTATTCAATTTTCTTTTCTGGCATTAAACATATTATTTTCAAGATTCGCATCCTTACTAACTGTGTAAATATTATTCCATAATTTTTATAATTATCATTCTTTCCTATCCAGGTTTGAAAAATATCACTCTGGTGGTGAAGTCAGATACTCAGTAGTTGGATATGCATCTGTTTACGATTATTATGCATACCCAGAGCACATTAGACCTCGTATAAGCCAAGTTCTGATCTTACCACCTTACCAATCCAAAGGACTTTGCATGAAATTAATGTTCAATGTTTATAATCACTATCTTGCAGAAAAGAGCAATATTCTGGATTTTACAGGTATAGCATTATTTCAGTTTCATGTCAGTACTAGGTCATATTAAGTATTTTAAACTATAAAAAGTTATTAACTTTGTAAAAGTATTGGGCTTTTACAATAAACACTCTCAATCGAAATAACAATTCAAGTTACTTTAAAATTTAAAAAGGCACACAACAAATTGATTAAGCCCATCAATGTTAAGTTTAATTTACTTACATATATGGTATGATATATGTTGGCACAGGTCTTTCAACAAAATTAAAATCATGAAATAAAAGTAGGAGTGCATCAAATTCAGTTTTTACTGATTAAACTGCATCCAATGAACTCATATTAGGACAGACCCTAAAGTAATGGGAATTGGGTTGCTGTTGGGAGGGAGAGTGGGGAACCCATTGTTCAAAGAGGTATCCGTTAGGGCCATGCCTCCTGAGTCAGTGGTTTCCACGTTTTAAAAATGGAGAAATGTCAATTGAAGACCACAAACCTATTCAGGACGCCCCTCAACGTCAAGAAGTGACAAAAATGTCAACAAAATTAATGCTCTCATTGGTGAAGACCATTACTAACTCAGTGAGATATCTTGAATATCGTGTAGTTCAATTCAGAGGATTTTATCCGAAGATTTGCACAGGAGAAGAGTTGCAGCCAAATTTGTCCCTCATCTTCTCACAGGCGAGCAAGAGCGTCGACTTGCATGTTTTGAGATTCAAAATCAGCTCAAAGAGGACTTTTTTCCAAGATACTGGTGATGAATTGTGTTGCTATGGATACAACTCCGAAACAAAGCAGCAATCAAGACACCTGGCTCTCCTCGGCCCATAAAAACTCGCCACATAAAGTCAAATAGCAAGACAATGCTTGTCAATGACAAAGGAGTTCTTTTCCCCGTATCAAACTGTCAATCAGAAGTTCTACTTGGAGGTTTTGAAAAGATTGAGGTAGAATTCTGGTTCTTCTATCATGACAATGCACCGGCTCACACCCTACTCCCCGTAATTCAGTTTTTGATAAAAAAAAACGGCATGACACCGATTGTCCATCCCCATTACTCACCAGATCTAGCCCTCAGTGATTTATTTTTGTTCCCCAGACTCATAAGGACTTGAAGGGAAAAATAGTTTGCCACTGAGGAGGTAAAACTAAAATCGCTGAATGGCATAAACATCCCGATAAGTGAATTTAAAAACTGTTTTGAACAATGTAAGGATAGTTTGGAGAGGTGTGTTGTGGCCAATAGAAAATACTTTGAAGGTGATCAAAATTTGGTGTAAAAATATTTAGAAATAGAGAAGTTATGATGAAATTCCCATATTTTTTTTGGGCCCCCTCTTATTCATTAACTACTTGTGATAGATGGTAAATTCAATATGCATTTCATTAGATATTTTACCTTGAACATTATTTTACTTAATCTTATCATTAGATCTTGTTGCTATATTTTATTATATGTTCTTACCTTGAATATTGCATGTTTATTGATATTTTTTCATTTGCTAAGTTTGTAAAATTAAAATTTGAATACACAAAGAGTCTGATATTTCCCGTACTGTGGGGTTACATTATGTTTATATCCTTGTATATATATATATATATATATATATATATATATATATATATATATATATATATATATATAGATATATATATATATATATATATATATATATATACAAGGATGTAAACATAAAATAATGATGATAAAATGATCGATCAATGATAATGAGACGTGAATGCATACCGTAAAGCAATGGAAGAATGAAAAATTGTATTAATAAAAAGTAAAATAAGAAAACTTATGATATTTTGCATGGTTATGTTATTTTTGTGTAATATAAATAATAATATATGAAAACTGGTATAAAAATATTCTATTACAAAATATAATGAATGCCATTTAATGATAAAAGGTGAAATGAGTGTGAAGGAATAAAAAAAGAGGAAGAATGGAGGGAAGATAAAAATATTTTAAAATACTTAACAACCAGTAGTGGGTGCCAAGTCTGAGGTGACGCATCAAACTATAAACTGTCAACTGAACTGTTTTAGATCGAAAAGACGTTAAAGGGTCTTGTCAGGTATATGTCCCCACCAAACTGATAGGAGTTCTCAATGGACAAATGTAACTGTTGATTTGTGGGATATTTGAAAAATATAGTGACATGTATTATAATCTCAAAAATATAATGAGACACCAAAAAATTAAATATATTAGAGAGAAAAAATTATAATAAAATATATATCAATAGGCCATAATGTGTTTTTAAATTATAATGGAGAATAAATTAATTATTGAGTGGAAAAAAAACAAACAATAAAGTTATGTTTCTGTTTATTATATTTAGTATATAAAGGGGGATTACATAGAGTTCTGACTGTACTACGATTGCTACGATCAGTGGAAAACAATTTTTAAATTTTTACCAATGTCAATTTTTACTTCCTTCCTTACAAGTCCTCAGCTGCAACAACCTATATGATATCCAAAAATTCTTTTTACCTACGTGATCTACTAGCATCCCTCACCATACCTGACCACTACGTCCTCACCTTCTTTGATGTAGAAAGCCTATTTACAAACATACCCTTAGATAAAGCCCCCGTCATAGAAGAAAACAGCTGGTCAATGATAGAACCTTATACCCCTAACAACCCTTCCTCATGTCTCAAGTCTTAAAAACTTTGCTGTGAATCCGGCTACCTTACCTTCCATGGACAAGTCTTAAACCAACTTTCCAGACTTATAATGGGAAATCCTCTTGCTCCTGACCTCTCTAACATTGTCTTGTGTTGTTGCCTATCCCTCTCTGACCTCTGCTTCCATGAAACCAACACAAACTGCATCAAAGAAATCCTGTTAAAAACCAACTTTCCTCCCTAAATCATCAATAAACTTATCCATGACCACAAAAACCCTCTCTAACTAATTGCATCCCAACATCCTTACGTTCCTCTATTTCTAACTTATGCATTGCCTACAAATCCCAGAATAAACTCTCTAACATCTACACACATGTCAAAGATCTTATTCCCCCTAAACATCGCTCATACACCGTATACCATATTCCTTGCTCTACTCCCAACTGCAACTCGTCCTACATTGGCGAAACCAAAAACCTTAAAGATCGCATCGCATCACCCAACATAAATACTCTATTTTCTCCCTTAACCAGACTTCTTTTAAACTTTCTGAACATGCCTTAGCTTTGAACCACACTTTCGACTTAAAATAGTTTTTGCTAAAAGATAAAAAAAAACTGAAAAGGAACAAGTTTTATCCATTTACTATTTTAAAAGAATAATATAAAATAAAATATAACCTAATGTTAATAAACTTGTTGGAATGATGAATAGTTTTTGATTTTAATTTTTTTTAATGTAAGATAAATTTCAATTGTCAGATTATTGAATTATCTCAAGTTAACTGCTGATTATTGAGTTTCTTTGTATTTTATTTTTAACAAAAAAATCCAAGACCCATGTTACAACATATTTATTCCAGCCAAAAAAGGTAACTCATAAATTTGCATAATGCTTAATAATGATTTTATTGTATGATCTTGTAAAAAATAAAAATAAAACCTGTTCCTTCCTAATTTAAAAAAAAATATATAACAGTAAATAGATGTTGGGTTCTTAAAGCACGATAATGTTATCCTTCTTTGTTAAAAATATTGTTTTAATTTATTTGATTTTCATTCAGTTCATTAGAACCTAAATGAGTATTTTTTTTGTTTTATATTTGTGTATTGCATTTTTGCTATAGTTGAAGATCCATCTGAAGAATTCCAAAGGGTGCGTGACTGTGTTGACTGCAAACGCGTATTGGAAAAAGGCATTATCAATCCCCAAAAACTAACTACTGAAACTAGAGTAAAGTTAATTGAAGACATGCATAGCATCTGCAAAATTAATAAGGTAGTAATTATTTTTTATCTGTAGAATTTGTAAAAATGAAATACTTATTCTTTGCTGTATTTTTGTTTTATTTGGTTAGTTGTATTTTATCTTGCATAGTAAAACTTATGATAATAATTAACTATTTATCAAGGTAATTCTTATTTCTAATGTTTTTCCCAGCACCAGGTAATAAAAATAAGACAAAATACCAGGTAGGACACTTATACATCCCATTTATTTTTCAGTGATTTTTCTGTTTGTCTTTTTTTTTTTTTTAAGGGTGGGCATAATTGCACTGCGACCATACTTGGTTTAACTTGGCTGAACCAACAAATTTTAGAATATTTGTAGGGTTAATTAATTTGACCTGCCTTGGGTTAGTGACTCTGTCCTGACCAAAGATCGCGAACCGTAGGTCAGCAAACCTATCACATAGGCAGATAACACGATAGGGTGTTTCGTCCTCTGAACAACAATAGCGGCAAGTGGGGAGCCCCTCCAGTCCTAGCCTGGACATATGGGTGATGTCTTAATTTAATTGATTCAAACTCATTTTATATTTATGTAATAGTTTATGCAATATTAGTGAGAATCAATATCCTTCAATTATCTAATATTACAATATATATCTATTATCTAATATACAAAATGTTGGTTTAACCCTGGAACAGTTGTTTGTCTTCTGTCAGATGTGATTTTTTTTTCTTATATTTTGGGAGTCTAAGGAATACAAAATGAGTTTTAAAGTATATTTCATTTAAAATTCTTAAATTACTAATTTTACAAGACACAGCTCTGATTGTTGCATATTTCAATGAACATTTGAATAATGCATTATAAAAATTAATATACTATAATGTAATACATTAATACACAGTATACAGTCACAGATAAGTGGTACACTGAGAAGTGCCTGCCTAAAGTCATAGAGTCCATAAAAAACTATGGACATAAAATAAAAGAATGGACACCTGGTACCTCTACAATACTTCAGGCCATGCCAGAGCCTGTACTGAATTTTTCTGCCACTATTGGACTGAAACTTCTTGGGCACCCTGATTACAGTCCAGACCTTGCTCCCTGTGACAGTACTATTTCCACATGTGAAAATGAAGCTGAAAGAAAATCACGTTTCTAGTGATTGATGGAGACCTTCTCAGGGCTTGAGATAACGAATATGCCTCACTCCGGGATGTAACTTGGTAGGGCTGGCTTTAGAACTGGTTTCAATGAATGGAGAAGTCTATTGAATGTGATAGAAATTACTTTGAGAAAATTACATAAATAAAGCTATTTTGCAAAACTATTCGCTTTATTGATGTGGAAATTATTGGCTGGATATATCTTAAAAGAGTGTAAAATGGTCAGGGAGTGCAATCAATAAATCTTACACAAAATAAGTTCTACTTATTTTATTTGTGCCTACATTTCGTCCCAAGTTTTAGGCCATCATAGGGCTGAGAATAAAAGATGACAGTAAAATTATATTAACAATGCAGCACCAAAGAAGATATTGCAGATTATGTAAACAGAAATGATAGGAATGCAAGGAAATGAAAATGGCTTACCCGAATCTTTTCGGATTTTCCTCTCCCGACTGACGTCTCGAAGGGGTGAGCTCACCGTGGCATCCGTCACATGCCGGTCCTCTGAACTCGGTATAGCCTCCATTAAATTAACAATTAACAATAGATGGGGTAAAAGTAAGTAAAAGCAGTTATATTTGCACTACTTGTTCGCATGCCCGAGCAGTTATATTTTCCTACTTGTTCGTGTGCCCGAGGAGTTATATTTTGTAACAGTTATCTTGCATAACGTTTTTAAAATCTATTTATTGGGGTTAGGGGTGGTTTGTGTTAGAAATATAATGTATAATATAGTAATCTGTTAGAAATATAACTGCTTGTGCATGCGAACAAGATTGCTCTTTACGCAAAAATAACTGTGGTGGCGTTAACCTTCATTATGACTAAACGATAATTATCAGTGATCAGATTGCAACTGCAGCTGATTTTATGAGGCCTATTAATTTGGTCCTATTAATTTTTGTTAATTAATAAATCAGTTTCACTTGTACCTTGAATAGATAGAAATAAATTTTTTTATGCCTAAATCTTACTTAATACTTTTTTACCAATTCTATTTACTGTAATTTGGTACTATTTTCGATACTTAGTGAGCACAAACAGGCTTCAAACTTAGTAGGCTAATTGAATATGTTCATTATTAAATACAAATATTGATTAGTTTTGATAATTCTTCTTTTTTAAATTATTATTTAGTAAAAGTGTAGCCTAGATGATGGTGTAAGCCCTTGTGTAAAATAAGTCACATGTTTCCAGACTAAATCCAGTAAAGTGAATTATTAGAGGTTGAAGGATCAAAACAACTTGATGACATTCTCTGTGGTGAATATGTTTCAATTCCCATTAGAACTTCTTAGTTTGCTTCAATTAGTGTTGAAGCAACATACTCCTCAATATATTTTATTAATCAGATATCTGTATCTGATTAGTAAAATATATTGGAGAAAATCACCTCTGACTTAAAAGTTTAAAAACTGTTTGCTAGAACTACCCCTCATACCCTTCCATAATTGCAATGTTGTGCAGCATTGTAATGTTCCAGAGAACCATTTTTAAATAAAATTCAAAACTTTGTGTCAAGTCCATCTGCATTACATTATACAGTAAAACCTCCGTTTCGCGGAACCTCTGCATTACGGAATCCTCTTGTTAACGGAAAAAATGACTGGTCCCGGACAAAACAATACAGCAAATTTACCTCTCCTAGGCGGAAACTCCAGTAAACGGAAACGGAAAGATATTTCATCAAAATTGGTCAAACGACCTCCATTTAGCGGAAACGGGTAACGTTTCCGCCCTTGTCAACAACTGCTTTTCCTTTTCTTTGAGATTTAAATGCTTAATTTTCTTGGAACATCTTCTTCCGTTCGAGTGTGTCCCAAGTTGCTCACACTTTTCAGTTCTCAAACAGTTTCCGTAAGTGGCATATCGTCGATCGGTTATTACGTATTTCAAATTTTTAAGATGCCAAGGAGTGCATTAACGCTATCTGATAAAGTGAAAGTGATCGAAATGAAAGATAAACTTTGGATAAAAGATCTTGTAGTTAAATTTAAGTGCGGGAAAACACAACTTTACGACATCATTATGAACAAGGAGAAAATTATGAAAGAATGGGTGAGTAGCCAAAACTCATTAACTTGTAAAAGAATAAGTACGCCAAAATTTGATAAAATAGATAAAACATTGTACGAATGGTTTGTCAATGCAAGATCAAAAAACTTGCCAATATCTGGGCCAATTTTACAAGCCGAAGCCACACAAATAGCCCAAAAATTTAATGAACACAATTTTAAAGCTTCAAACGGGTGGCTGGAAAAATTCAAAAAACGCCATAATATTGTTTGGAAAGAAATTAATGGAGAAGGAAATGACGTAAACAAAAATTGTGTAGAAGAGTGGAATAAGAAACTTTCAAAAATAATCGAAGGTTATCGAGAACGGGACATTTTCAATGCAGATGAAACTGGGTTATTTTACAAAGGCATTCCAACAAGATCTCTAGTAACTAAAGGTGAGTCGTGTATTGGGGGGGAAAAAGGCTAAAGAAAGACTTACAGTGTTTTTGTGTGCTATATGATCGGCGAAATAAGAAAACAATTAGTCATAGGGAAAGCAAATAAACCTCGCTGCTTTAAAAATTTAAATGTTACGCAACTTCCAGTCATCTGGAAATTTAACAAAAAAGCCTGGATGACAAGTAGCATAATGGAGCAATGGCTATTTTACTTCAATGCAGAAATGCGTTCTGAAAATATGCACGTTTTGTTGTTTTTGGACAATGCTACTTGCCACCCTGTCGTTCAACTATCAAACGTTAAACTTGTTATGTTGCCTCCAAGCACGACCTCGGTTACCCAGCCTATGGATCAAGGCGTTATTTACACCTTTAAATCTCATTACAAAAAATACCTTTTACAATCTTTAATTTCTAAAATGAAAGAATCAAATTCTATTCATCAATTAGCAAAATCCATTAATGCTTTGGATGCAGTCACATGGATTGCTGAATCCTGCAAAAATATAAAGCAGGAAACTGTGCGTAACTGTTTCCACAAAGCTGGTTTTGTGAGAAAAGAAGCAATGACCGAAGATTTACCTGCTGATAACGCAACACTAACAGAAATTCAAAACCTCTGTAGCCTTATTGATGTGAATGCAGAAGATTTGATACGGTTAAATGAAAACCTAGAGGTTCACCAAACATTCCACCCTGCCTCTTCATTTATCGAAGAGATCGAAAATGAAGAAGAAGAAATTGAAGACGAAGCAGACGAAGAATGTGCAGTAAAAAATTTTGCAACTGCCATCAATTATTTTAAGGAACTTCAGAAATTTGCGGCATCAGTGTCGAGTGCAGAGTTGCTTGATATTACGAGTAAAGCACGCGAATGTGCCGAGAGATTATCTGTAGGAAATAAAAAACAATCAATCATATCTGATTATTTCGGTGTTAAAATGTAAATAATTTTATATTTTTAAATAATTTTTTGAATCATTAGTTTGTAAGCCAGTTGTCATTTTTCAAATACATACTTTAAATAAAAACATTTTTTTTACATTGTTCTTTATTGTACTTTTCGTTTTTTAAAATAACCTCTGCATAACGGAACCTCTCGTTACGGAAGAAATTTGTTGGTCCCATGCGATTCCGTTATATAGAGGTTTTACTGTAGTTTTAGAGTAAAGTATGTTGCGAGTTTAAGTCTGTTCTCATCAGACCCTGATTTAGCCCAACATCAAATGTGCGCACCATTGAGATCTGGTGTGGATTATGTTTTAGGAAACAGAAAAATCACTCTATCTATGCACTTTCTATTATAATAGTTTTAAAAATGTAAATCATTGTGTTAGACTATATTTCTGCTACGTGTTTTTGTGTGTATTTTTCAGGTAATAATAAATGTAATTCTTTCATTTGCTTTATTTATGTTATAAGGTCTTATCTTGATGGGTTTTTATAATTTTTTTTCTTTCCTTAGAAACAGGCTCGCAGGGTGTATGAAATTTTAAAACTAAAATATCTGAATAGGAAAAATGAACAGGAGTTCACAAGTTATAGAGTGGAAGTTAAAAGAAGGTTGAATCAACCATATCAAGTGAGTTTTATACTTAACTTTATTTTGGTTGTATGTTAACTTTTATAAAACATATCTGGTTGGGTAAATCTTAAACCCTTTTACATTGGTGTGATTATATTATGAAGTATTTCATCACTTATTGCATAATTTCAAACAAATAAACTGATGTAAACATATTCGACATCTCCCTCAATATAGCGTGTTAAGTATTAATTGATTTTACTATCCCACAACATTCATGGACAACTTTTCGATTCTTGACAGTCACATAAATCAATTGAAAGTTGAAACATATCTAAAAACAAATAATAGTGAATATTTATCAAATGAAATGAAAAAATTTCACAGAAATTATAAAATAATGCATGTTGCCGTCAACTGGTTCAATGAAACATTTGTCTAAAAAGAAATATTATTACAACATTGTGACTTTCAGTTGAAATAATCCCTAATGATGCCAGAATAGGCAAAATATTTTATTAAAGAAATTTGAAGATAACTTAATTTTTAAAATACTGAAACTGCTGTGGCCTTCTTGTCATTTAGTTCATAAAATTTTGTTCCCACCTAATCCTCGGGTGTTAACCAGTCTGCTCAGTGTTTTTTAACTTTTTAGAAATTCGTTTTTTATTAAGCCCTTGAACTTTCCAAGCCCATCTCTTTTGCAGAAGTGAATTGGAATTGCTAATTTTTTGATGTTTTGTTTTTAGCTAGTCATGAAATATATGTGACCAAAGTTGGTATTGTGTACCTTATGTAACAATGTCATTTACCACATAATCATGGATGAGGCTGCAAATTTGAGAATATTTGTAGGATTAAATACGAGGGTCAGCTGATAAGTCTCGGGCCTCTCAATGAAAACAACATTTTTAAAAATTTGTTTTTATTTATTTCTCATCATAATCTCCAGAAAGGCTAATACATTTGTCATATCAGTATTCTAATTTAATTAAACCACCTCTGTAGTGCAATTACCGCATTAATGACCTTTTCCCAAGTAATAAAAAAAAAGTAATATCCCAGAAAACAATCGCCATAACCTTGTTAGCTGACAACACTGACATTGCTTTTTTCAGAGTTGGTTCACCTGGTGCAATCCCCTGTTTTGACTGTGATTTGCTTTCTGGAGTGTAGTGATGTATTCAAGTTTTATCCATGATATCAAGTTGTCTCAAAAATTCATTGGGGTTTTTACAGTAAAGCTCCAAATTCTTATGCGTGGCCCATATGAAAGACCAAAAAATTACTTACAATATTACCTGCACGTTCTTTCGATATGTTTATAGCCTCTGATATCTCAAACAAATTTAATCTGCAGTCTTCCAGTACTGAACAATGAATTTTTCAATGATTTCTGGAGTTGTCACCTCCAGAGCAAGGCTCATCATTCGTCCCATTTTAAACTCTACAGCCCATTTTTCAATCATTGAATATGTAGGAGCAGTGTCTTTCAATGCACAGTCAATTTCCATCTTGATTTGTTTAGGTGTTGTCTTTCAAATTGAAGTATTTAATCACTGCTCCTTTTCCCAAGTCCTCCATATTCGTGAAAATTCAAGTCTTATTAAAAATGCTGTTGTTCAAAAACTAACCAAGCTATTGGCCTGTAACTATAGATACAATATAGTCTGAATCAACACTATACAATGTTAGCATCTATATGGCCTAGTGTCTCTGTGTGAGGCCCAGGACTTATCAGCCGACCCTCGTAGTTCGCACTGCCTAGAG
Organism: Arma custos; assembly: GCA_037127475.1. Classification (NCBI taxonomy): domain Eukaryota; kingdom Metazoa; phylum Arthropoda; class Insecta; order Hemiptera; family Pentatomidae; genus Arma; species Arma custos. Next base: position 106,700,489 of record CM073761.1, read on the forward strand.
TCAGTTTCACGATCCAATCCAAAGGTTAGAAACCAATCACAAGTTCATATCAGTATAGGTTGGCCTCATTTTTGTACACTACCATATTTCTGCGTTTGGTACAGTTAAGGCTAATTCCACAAAGAAGTTTTGGTGTTAATGAAATGCTAGCTGAGCCTGCTCTGGCCAATTTTTAGCTTCCTCGTTGCCAGATATACTTGAATGTTCAGGTATCTAATGCTGATGTTAGACTCTGCTAGTTAGTTGAGGACTGTGTTGCAGTTCCAAGCACATAGTGATTTGGTATGGCGGCTTCTCAGTGCCCCCAGTGCAACGAGACTTGTCTGTGCCTGATGAAGAATGTAATTCTGCCTTTTAGAAACTCCTCAAACAATGTCCAGGCACAATGATTTATTACAAATACATCAGATTAAAATACTGAAGTGGGCTTGCCTTAGGAGATTGATTTTGCTTCCTTAGGCTTGTATTTTCTCCAGAACCCTGCACCACCACCAGTGGCTGTAAAAGAGGCATTTGTATAACAGTTGGTGTCGTCATCATAAAAGTATCCCTGAGCATAAAAGCCTGCTTCGCTGATGGCTGATAAAAGGAAATTTGCCATCATACACCACAGCAAGTGTGGGAGGACGCCTCTCTGTAGGCAGCCTTCACTTGGCTTGATCCACAATTTAGTGCATCCTTTTTCAGAGATGAGAATCCTTTGCTCCATCGTGAAATTAATCCATTTGGAGACAATGGGTTCACCATTGTTCTTCCTCAAGGTATTAGCAGTAATGCTATTGAGAGTTCTGTCGAAGGCAACCTCGATATTCACATAGATGTCTATTGTAGTGTCTGTCATCTTGTTTCATTGATTTTTGTAATCTAGAAATCAGGTTGAATAAAGTTACCTCATAGCATTTATCTGTGTGGTTGGCATTTTGATTAGAATGTATGGGATTGCACACCAGTAAACCACTCTAATGTGTCATGTCAAGAAGTGTTCTAAAGTCTTCATCAGAACAGATGACTGCATAATAGGTCTGAAGACCATACATGCCCTTTTGCCTGGTTTGGAAAGTAAGCAAAGATTGGACAATCTCCAACTCAAGGGAATATATCCAAGAAATAGGCTATCCCTTAGGAGTTGCAGTAGGTTGGTCCTGATCATGGGAAAGCCATACTGTAGCATGTCAGGAAAAATCCGTTAAAATTTGCTGATTTATATGGTGCAAATGAGTTTACAGCCCAATTCACAACATTCGTATTAAAGATCTCAATTGCCTTAGCCTACTGCCTGTTAGTGACACTAAGGATGTCAACATTTGAAACAGGATTGTATGATTCCAATTGGTCACGTCTAGGAAAGTGTATCGTAGCCAACGCTTTCAAGGTTTCTGGCTTATTCTCTGTGTAGCCATTCCTTTGCCCTGAGTGTGGCCATGGTCGTTTGTCCAGTATCTTTAGAAGGATAAACTGCAGTACTATTGTCTACCTCTGGACAAAACTTCCTCTACACTTGCCTTTTAGTTTTCCTGACCAACTTGTTATATCTTGTAAGAGTAGCCCTATTATTATCTCAGTTGCAAGCTTTTTTGCAGCATTAACAAGCCGTCTAGTGTGGCTTATTATTCATTATTCCACCAGGAAGCATTCCTGTTGATAGCAAAGCCACATTAGCAATTACTGCTTGAGTAAGCATTTGTGATGACATCAGTTAGTGCCATGTTCAGAAACTCCAACTGCCATTTATTTTTTATGACAATGGAACTGTATTTGACCGACTTCTCAAGACCCATACCCATGGCTCATAGGCTCGTAAGCACTCGGTTTTATGGGTATATGTTGTAATTGTCCAGTCACTCCAAGGTAAGGACCCTTAAGGTTTAATCTCCTTACTAAGGTTTATCTGGACTCTTTTGAGGTAGGGTGTTCTAATTTTCAATTTCCTGTTCTTTGTGAAAACACAAATGTTTACCTTTTGTGAATTGATGTTGAGTCCATTGTTCTTACACCAGTCCACCAGGATGTATACTCAGTCCATTAATCATTATCATAAATAATAGGGTGTATACAAAAAATGACTGTTTTGTAAAATTCTAGATTTCAAATGACTGTAAACATTTTAATCCTATTTAATACATACTAATACTTAGAGCATTATCTAAGCTTGTTTAATCCCATTCAACTTCTTCAAAAAAGCCTCAGTTTAGTTATTTGTTTCAAAGAAAAAACATGACAGTGCCCTGCAAAAATTGTCATAATTTTAAGGCATTACTGGAAAAAAATTTTTATAGCCGCTGAAGCAACTCATGAAATTATTAAACATGAAGGAGAAGGTGTCCTTGACCAGCGCACTGCGTGTCGTTGGTTTGAAAAATAGTGGAGATATGACAGAAAGGAATAAGGGCTCCGGGGGACCATTAGTGGATATTGATGGGATTCTGCAGGAAGCTGTTGAGTGAAATCCATCCACAAGTACTCGTGAACTTGCCAGGGAGTGTGTTGTGTCGGAAGATAGTGTTAGTCGCCATCTAGGCTCCTTTGGGAAGGTGAAAAAGTGCTGTAGACTGGTCTCCCACTAACTTACTCCTCAGCACTTTGATAATTTTGCGGAAGCTGAAATTGCGGGCCAAGAGTACTTTGACAGCCATCCCAAGGAATGGTATCAGCGTGGGATCAAGCAATTCGCTAGCAGATGGCTAATAGTGGTAGATAACAATGGGCTATACTTTGAGTATTAATTGTATTTCATATCAAAGAGATAATAATATAAATATTTGGTTGAAAACTATATATTTTTTTATACACCCTATTAAAAAAGATTGGATAATATTTATGGATTAAATTTTATTTCTTCTTTCCTATTTATGTTATATTTGATATGTATTCTTCTATATTGCAAAAGGATTTCATTATATGGGAAAATAGTAATAGGGAAAAGAAATTTTTTGACATTTTAAAAATATTTAATAATTTCCTAGTTTTCTTTCTTATATATCATTGAATGATTAATGTGTTTTTTATTTTTTTATAATTTTAGAAGCAAATGAAGCTTGTTTCTAAGTGTAAGAGTGGGATGACCCTCCAGGAAGTTCATGACAACATTATCAGTGATGAAGATCGCAAAGCTAGATTAGATTTGATGTTCTTGGAAACCATTGATCAGTATTCATCTGTTATCACCAGATTGCAAACCAATGGAAGTTCTGTATAAGTTTGTTTTATGTTTTAAACTAAATTTGTTACCCTAGTCAAATCAATCAAAGAAAACTGGCCATTTACTATATAACATCTGAACTGAAGTTATTATTTCTTACTGCTTAATAACCCGCTTAATATTTTGTTTATAAACCGTCAATATAATATTGTATTTTCAATGTAATCTTAATTTCTTACATACCAAAGCATAACCTCTTCTGAATTAGATGTATCCCCTTCCATTTGAGTATTAACTTTTTCAAAGCATATTTATCAAATTATAGTTTTCTTCTTTTTTTTTTTTATAAATTACATCTTTTACATATCCTTTATTAGTAAATAATTATAGATAAATAAATTATACTCATATAATTTATTGTAGTCAATTTCGGAATTCTTTTACTAAATTATTTAATGGAGAAGAAAATATTTAATATTTAAAACAGTTTTCTTCATTTTTAGTACTACGACTCGTTGAAACCTGATTTTTTTCACCGACATTCTCCATGTCTTAGCCATAATAGAACAATGACATAAATGTAAATTATGAAATTTTACAAGAAACAAAAATGATTTATGAATGATGAGAAATCTGGAAGATTAAAAGTAAATCTGTTTAACTGATTTCCTTCCTTGCATTAACTCTCAATTCATATAAACTCACTATTTTTAACCTTCCTAGTCAATTTCTGATAAATATATGAGGTGCCTCGAAAGAAAATGACCACTAAATCTTTTAGAAGATTGTCACCGATATCCTACCAAGATTTTGTTTCTTTAGCCATTTTCAAATCGTGTATATTAATCAGACTGACTGCTAATTTCTCATAAAGTTAAGTAAAGAAAACATTCAGATAGGCTTGAAAATATGTGTATACTTCTATTTCTTGTGTAATAAATGATTTCTGTTGTTTTTTATTTCAATTTTAATTCATTTCTTTAAAATGCTGTTCTATAAAATGTAAAATATTTGTTCTAAAATTTTATGATACTCATGATGGTTTCTTATCTTACATATTCTGAATTGAATATTGTAATATTAGGCAAATGTTCAATTACAGAATAAATATCTAACTTTGTAAATTTTTAATTTTAGTGGTTTTTATTATCTAACCAAAGTTATAAACTTATTATTTTTAATTAATTAACTGATACCAATCCTTTAGTCAGTTTTAATTAAATTTAGTTGTCTAATGAATATTCCAAATTCCTGACTGACTATATTAGTTTATTTGAAACATTGTGTATAATTTTAAAAAGGATTATTGTATATTTCATTTCTATTGATTTTAATTATTGTATGTTATTTTCAATGATTATCCACATCACAAAAAACCAGTGCTCATACCTAATTAGACCTTAATTATGTTTGTAAAGGGCTTGTTGTGGGTTTGTTTATCTATTAAACAAGTAGACGCATATAGCTGTAATGATTTTAAAAAAATGCTATTAATCAAAATCAAATATTTTAAGATTTCTGACTGCCTAGTTTTTGACCCTAAGGTATTGTACTAAATTAAAAATTGCTGTTGAAAATGGTCAAGGGATGGGAGTACAGTTAATGAATTTAAAAAAATTAGTAAAACTTATTTATTTAGTGCCAGCGTTTCGGCCTAATTTTTAGACCGCCATCAGCGCTTATAATAAAACAAAACAAAATAATTATCTACCTTTGTGAATTCTTTTTTGTTCTATTCTCAGCACTGACGGTAGCCTAAAAATTATTTGTATATGTTGGCACTATACAAATAAGTTTTACTTATTTATTAACCTGTTAACCTGGGAATTCCCTTTTAATTATACAGCATATAACGGTTGCGAACTCTTTCCCTAGGACGTGTCAGTACGTCTCGCCTGGAGAACGTAGTTTCATATTTTGTTTTTATTTTTGCTTAAAATAAATGGAAACACTATGAAATATATACGTTTTCTTTTATTTATATATACTGATTTTCTCCGCATCTTAAATTCATGTCGAAACATGTATCGATGACTAATACCTCTGTTGTACGAAACTATATGTCCCTCCTATTCCAGGGAACAACATATTTCAAGGACGTGTTGATATGTCCTAACCATGTACACTATTGTTTATTTATACGTCCTGCTCGATTAAAAGGTTATAATTCATTGACTGCACCTCCTGACCATTTTAAATATTGCTCAAAATATTTACAGGCAACCATTTCCTTATCAGTTTCCTCGTCACTAAACTAATTATTAAAGGTTTATTGTAATTTAGCAGGACTTAATGAAAGATATCTACAAATGATTAGATGTTTTGAAGGTAATTCTTTAGTTTAAAATGAATTAATGATGTATTTTTTTTAAATGGTTAAATTTTCTATGGATTAGTTATAAATATTAGTACTTAAGAACATGGTTGATCAGTTAACATGCTATCTTGTACTTATTTATTTTTAATAAACAATTTTAAATTAATGCTAATCTAGTTTTAAGTAACCAATTTTATCATTCATTATTTTCTTGAATAGGCCATTTATACATCTAAAAAAAATAAGCTCCTCTACAGTATGTCTTCATCAAAACGCCAGTTAATAATTTCAGACTTTATTGTCAAATCAAGATATCCTATATTTTGATACTTATGAGGGTCTCTGGTAAATGATGTAATACAGGCATACAGAAATAGATGGCTCTACATCCCACATGGAGACGGACTCCCGCAACATCAAGTGCCAGTCATCTGTGCTGTCTTCCAATTCTTGTGGCATGCAGCTGTTCGTCTAGTTTTTTTGGGACTTCATTGTGGGATGTACCTTGCCCAACTTAGAATTTTCACTTTTATTTGCCTATGTTGAATGTTGATGTTGTTATATAGGCTCATAATTTTTCTATTCAACTATTGCCTTTACAATGTATTGTGAAGTCTTTCTCCAACCATTCTCCACAATATTCTTCATTCATACCCCATCAGGATGAGCTCCTGTACTTTTGTGAGAGTCTCCACTAGCTCTCTCGACTGACTGACTTGATTATAACTAAGCACGTGACCTAGCCGATCATTTACGAGCAACACGGTCTCACTTTAAAATGCATGGCTATTCCAGGTGACAAAAATTTGAGAAAAAAAAAACAAAATATATAAATGAACATGAAAACAATTAAATTTTGATACATGTGTCAGCCTTGACATACCCATAATGTTTTTGTGAAATAAAAACTTTAGAATTTGCGAATCTTGGCTGGGCAACAGCCTCATCATTTTAGACAGCCAACCACCCTGAAAAAACTGCAGATATGGGTCGAAGTGGATATGTAAAAAAAAATCATGTAAACCCACCGGCCATCTCTTATTCGCCTGATGCACTTCATGCTCCCAAATTGAAGAGACACAGAAAAAAAATGGTATTGCCCTAACATAATTTCTTAAAGTTCACTATTGTCAAATCCGTTATTATATCAATATGATCAGTTTTTATTTTAGAAACAAAATTCTACATTATATCATTTAGTGGATCATAAAAAAAATTAAGTAATTATTAAGTTAATTCATATATTACATTCAATCGTTTAGTATATGTCTCAAAACTTTATAGATTATGTCATAGTGTTATCTGTAAAGTATAAAAGAATTACAATAAAAAATACATAATTCTAAAAAAACAAAAAAAAATATCCAAAATAATTAGCAAAATAAAGTATAGATACCTCATTAAATGCTATTTTTAATATTTTTCATTTTTTTTTTTAATGTCAACTGGACTCAATCATATAATTTATTCTTTAAATAGGAGAAAAAAAACCTATTTCCAGTAAAAAAAATTTTTTATTCCTTATTTTGAGATACGTTTCGGCCTAGGCCATTCTCAATCTTCTATTTTAATTGTTTCAGTTTTTTTACTTATTATATGGTTAACAATTAGACCATAAGTCAATTATCTCAATTTAAGTTGTTTTATTCCATTTCAAATTCAGAGGGAACCATGTCCTCTATAGTCATTTAATAATGATTAAGCTATTTTTAATATTTAAAATTAATTTTCTTGGGGATTAACTATCCTCCATGGTCAAATATTATAAAATGATTTACAGTTTGATCTGTGCAGTAAATAGGTGATTTATATTTTACTGTTATTCAAAAACATCTTTTTGTATTATAATACTTTAAAATATATAAAAACAACAAATAAATAATTAAATAATTTTTTTTTTATTTTTCTCCATATAATTCAATTAGTTTAATCAAAAAGTTATATTTTGTATAAAAATTATATAGAAAGAACAATAGGAATCAGGGAAACTATTATTATTGTAGAAAATATTTTGAATGTTTTTAAGGACTAAAAAACTATTTTTAACAAGAAAAATATAAGTCATATGCATTTTAATAAGTTTATGCAACCATATAAAATAATGAGACTACATTGAATGTGAATTTAGAATATTTAAAGGATATAAAAAAAATATAAGCCATAAAAAAATTCCGATAAGATGATGAAACTATATAAATGAATAAAAATATAATAATTGGTTCTACATGAATAACATTAGCAATGAATATCAAAAACCTGACTTTCAACTGAAATATTATTAGAAAATATTTTGAATATTTTTAAGAACTGATGAGAAGTATTCTTAATTAGAAATTTATATGTCATCACTACATTTTAAAAAGTTGTGCAACTGTATAAACGAATAAACTACATCGATGGGCTTTACATGAAATAAAATTACCAATGAATAAAAAAAAGAACCTGAAAGAATTTCAGCTGAAATGGTGTGAATATTTTAATGGTCTATAAACCTATTTTTAACTATTTATTAAAAGTCATTAATACTGCCTAAAAGCTGATGAAACTATAAATATGAATAAAATAACAGCATATATATATGCATTCATACATATACAGCAGAAATATGTATGAAATAACAGCAATGTATATGAAATGAAAGAATGTAAATTAAAATATTATTATAGAAACATTAAAAATATATTGAAGACACAACAAAAAAAACTATGCTTAATAAGAAAAATATAAGTCATCGATAGATTCTAATAAGATGATGAAAATATAAAAATACATTTATTGATTCCACATAAAATAACATTAGCAATGAATATAAAGAACTGATATAATGATAAATTATGATAGAATGGCAATTCAAATATTATTGTTGAAAATATTTTTAAGGACACAAAAAACTATTCTAAACTAGACATTTATAAATGATCAATAGGGGGGGGGCTCTAATAAGCATTATTTCTGTTAATTTTGAAGACTTCATGGAAAAATATCTTATCTTAAAATATCTTATCTACTATTTATACGTTATCTTTCATCTTCATATCTGCCACTATTTTAATTTTCTACATTACTTGTCTCCATATTATTGTTACTGTACATTTTTATATTTTTTGTTCTGTTTGTTTCTCTCTCATAGCCCTGAAGATGACCTACACTGTAGGTCGAAACGTCGGCACATAATTATAAGTTTATTACTTATTCAGTGTTTTTTTGACTGCACCCCCCAACTATCTCCTTTACATTAGATCATCCAGTCAACTATTTTCATCTCACATTAGATTCATATCTTGTCGTAAGTTCAGAATTAAATACGTAAACATCACTAATTCTTAAGAAATATGGTTCTGAAATTATATAATGCCTTGTGAGTGTTAAGCTTTAGGTTTTTATAAATCCTAAAACCAATTCCATAAACAACAGAAATCCTTAAAAAATATTCTAGCTTGACTAATTATTTATTTCCTTACTCTGAGATCTTATCTTTGCATCGACTTGAGAAATCATTTTTTAGAAATGCTGTGATCTAGCCCTGAGGACCAAAATATGATGGCTACTCTACTGTGTCCTTTGTTTCGTACACATATATAGTTTTGGATTCGTTGACATTGAGTCCTATTTCAGCGGCCAGGAGCCCATCCCTCACAGCATCGAGACTTCTGCCAATGATGTCATGGACAAACCTAAGAATTTGCAGTATTGTATTATTATTTTGTATTTGTATTCTCAACCTTCTAACCTCCAAGGCTAAGTTAAACAAAAGCAAGCCATGCAGTCATCTTGTCTGAGGCCTTTATGTGTCTCAAAAGATCACCTTTTTGCCCTGGCATTGCAAACCACTTGTTTCATTATCACCTTGATCAGTTGCACCAGTTTTGTTTGCATGCCTGTTTCCAGTATATGAAGTACAAGTATATAATATATGAAGTACAAGAGAAGACACTTAAACTTTCATTGATGTAAATAATAGAGACTCTCCCATTTGTTGCTTGACATATAAGTACAAAGGGGTCTCTGAAGCCAACTTGTATTTCAGGTTACATTGGGCCTATTACCTGACAGCCTCAGGTCAAAGGGCAAGCATAGGAGGGATTGAGTTCCAGATAGTGGAAGAATGGGCGAGAAAGGAATGTTCAAATTTTTGGTTCTCTGGGAGAGAGTTTAGAGTTCAGAAAGGCGAGATCATGTTTCCTGGTGCTGGAGGAGACTGTAGATATAGGGAGGGTGTTGAGCGTTAATAGATTGATGTAAGAATGAACCAAGGAAATATTGTCTACAGATCGAAGAGAAGAAACACTTTAACTTGTCTTAAAGGAGGGACTCAAGTTACCACCTCAGGGTACTAAGGACAAATCTTAAAAGAGCAGTTCATTAATCACCTTAATCTGTCCTCAAGCATACAGATACCACACTACAGTAGTCAAAGTGAGGGAAGATGAGAGATAATAGGAGGAGTTTATGTGTAGGTTGTGTAAGATGTTGGGAAAAATGGAATAACTTCATAAAACTTATTGACCGTTGGGATATTTGGGTGATGTGGGGTTTTCAGGAAAGGGTTTGTTAAATAGTAATGCCTAAGTTTTTGACAGAGGAGCTGAAAGTGATAGAGTGATCATTAAGGATTATGGTGTGGGGATGGAATTGGAACCTGAATCTATAATGACCTGAGTTTTCATTATGTTTAATCCCGGTTTGTTCAGCTTTGTACAGGCATTGATCTTCCTGAATACTGCCAAACGCAATTAATTCAATTATTAATAATCTGACGCAATTAGGTCAGAAGAAGAAAAGGACATATAGATTTGGAAGGATCAGTAGTGGTCTGATATAGGAAGATCATTGAAAAGAAGGGGGAGATGCTTAACCCCTCTGCTTCTCCTGAGGATATAATAAGGAACGTATATAGGTGTTGATAAGACATGGAAACTGCTTAAACTTTGGTTTAAAAGGACAGTTTGATCTTTTTAGTCCTGTCGGAAAGGAAGGAATAAAAGCAGTGAACAGAGCTATTAAAAAAGGACAATGATTTTAATTCAATAAAGAGGATAGAATGGTCCAAGGAATCAAAAGCTTTAGAAAAATAAGTAGGATTAGGACACTTTATCATCCATTGCTGTGTGTACGTCACTGGTGATTTTATATTCATATTTATATAAAGTGATTATTATGTTTATATAGGCTAACATAACATATACATCATAGAATCAAATTTCATATTATTTAAAATGCAAAGAATTAGCCCCCAGGCTTTTGTTTAATTTTGTATTCATTTTAGTGTTACCTTTGGTTCCTCTCTTAGAATTCGTGGACACCTGAAAAGGGCTAGTTGGGGACATGGTATAGTCGAGGACACATAGGGAAACTTGGTAAAGAAATAAACCCAAAACATCCTTATATAAAAAATAAAACTCTACTATATTAAAATAAAATTACACTCAACTACTATCAATAAGAATAATCCTAAAGGCATAATTAAAATAATAATTACAAATTTAAACCAAAATTTACCGTCAACAAAATAATAACTATAGTTTTACAAAGATTCACCATCAACAAGATAATGACTATTAAAAATAATAACGCTAACTTAAAATAAGGTTCACTATCCTCACTTGCTTTATGATGGAAACGCGAAAAAGAAAATATTTAATTGTCAGATTCGATTGGCTCTATCAAAATAACTGAGCTATCATCTGGCTACACCCCAAATCTAGTCAGACTACAGAAAAATAGAGGCTTGACAGCTCATCTTTCTTCCGGTCGGATCACAACCCTGCTTGCCTGCAGTACCAGTTCTCAACTTTGACTTATGGGAGAAAACGAACGGGTTTAAAAAGGCTCATTCGGGCTAACATAAACATTTTTACCCCAGTATACGGGATGTGCTGCCCTCTTGCGGACAGAGTTGGCAGCACATTCTTGAAATAGACTGTCAATTAATCAATTGTTAGATTAATCTCAGGAAATAATTTTAAAAAATCCTGAGTAATATCCGGTGTCTGTTACCCGAGCTGGGCATGGAAAATGACTTGTAAGCACGTCTCGACCCCAGATGAGAGCCTTAACTATATAATTTCTTAATTTAAATTAACATTTAATTTATCTACTTTTCTTTTTAGTTAGTTTGTTACATTAGAATCACTATTATTTTTTTTTATTTAGTTTGATGATTCCAATTCAGCAGATACAAATATTGTAACTATATGAGTAATTAATAAATATTTTTTTAAATCTTCCTCCATATTCCGATCCTTTTTCTCTCTAAATATGATAATAGATTATGGTATTGCTTTTAATTGATTAAATAGCTCTATATTTAATTTTATACTGTTCATTTTTTCTGTTCTTTGCATATTTTTCCCTATATTTTATAATGTACCTAAATAGATTGTAAAACTATAAATGATTATAGTGATAATGATATTTGTACTTACTTTATTAGAAAAAAACAAACTAAATTTAAAAAATAGAATCAGTGAACATACAAATAATTTTAATTCTAATATATAAAAAAATGTACTGTCCTACCCGTAGCCTAGAAACTAATCATAATTTTATTTTAATGACACTAAAACTATTGTAACAGAATAATAACCATAGAAAGGATTTTCAATCCATGTATATTACAAAAATTTTGAATAGCCTTGATAATTTTAAATGAGATAGAAAAGGATTAAATTATTCTTATGCTAACATAATTATTAAAATTAACTTTTAATGGAGTTATATAAATAGCTTAAATGTATGTTGATATAATAATACATATGAGGGAAATGTGGAATAAATATTAGTTATTAGTTTTTATTTTTTAATTGTTACATGGAAAATATTATGTTATATGGTGTTATAACAGCTTCCTCTTCAGATGGTCATGTGTATTGGTGCTTAATTAGAGACGGCTCCCTAATTTTGTATAGAATTTTCGTAAGGGGACATGATATTTATAATTTAATACCAAATAATTCTTGGAATTTTGAAAAATATAAAATTTAACAAATAATATAAAATCATTTTGATGATAATTGTTGATCTTGATAATATATGTGGAAGAAAGTGGTCCGGGTAGAAGTCACAATGAATTTTTCGTAGAATTGGAGAAAAACTTTATTATAAAAAAACAAAACATTATAATATGTACTTTAAAAAAAACGACAAATATCCGTAAGACAAGAATGAAGACTCAAGGTAGTTCATCTGCGGAAGCTACATTAGGTAGAGATGAGGAGATAATTAATTTCTAAGTAATGTGTGCGAGGAAGCCTAGGTTTTGAGTAAACAACAGAGTCTAGAAAACGAAGTTGTCAAGACACAACGATTGATTCTTAGCCGGCGTCTATGACTTTAGCAACCAAACAATATAAATACATTTTTTTTTTCCTCAAGCTGAGGTGACGGTTAACAGAGAGTGATGGATAATATATTATTTGTTTTACTGTAATTACTTAATTATTATTTTTATGTTATAAGTTTTATTCATGCAATTATGAAATTGATAATTAATTATTCTGTCCATAAAAAAAATCAGTGCCTTATGGCCGGAAAAAATTATGGACGTTTTTGTTTACTTCGTAATTGAAGTAATATTTTTCCTTGAGTTTTTACAAATAATGGCACAATCTCTTTTGTGGCGTAATATTTTATCAGCATTTGCGGAGGAACCTAGCGAACTACTTTTTGTCTTTTATCGTGGTCGTTCTGTTAAATTATAAATATTTTTGATCAAAATAACAATTTAAAAATAGTCATTGGTGTATTGAGGAAGTTCCAATTTCAAGCTACAATAGGTTTACAATAAATTTAAAATAAAAAAAAAATTGCACTAAAAGATTGAATGGTTTTTTCAATGAAGCGATCGAAAAACAGAGGGAGGTTGAAGATTTATTGGAAGAGAGTACAAGAGGTATTGTGCACCGACTGCTGGCAAATGGTCGCAGTGTTCATTGCCACTCCAGTTCAAAGTCAATTGATTAGCCAACGTTTCGACCTACTTTGTAGGTCTTCTTCAAGGCTACATGCAAAATACAGACAATTAAGAATAAAATTGGTACAAATATATTAAAACATAGTAAATATAAATAAACAAAAGTAAGGTGAATACAGGCAATAAAAATGATAAAGATGCACAGCAAGGTAAATATGAAGGTTAAAATGTATGAGTGTATACTATAAACAACGAAGTGCCAAAAAGGTAGTAAACTAAATAATGAAGAATAAAGTAATAATAAAACAGAAAGTGTTGAAAAGTTAAAAATTAAGGTAATAAAGATAAAAAATAAAAACTGAATATAAAATAGGAATGTAAAAATAATATGGGTAAATGTAGAAAATGATAAGAATTACGAAATAAAAATTGTAAGTAATAAAAAAGTAAGAAATAAAAATTATAAAAAATCTAGAAACCAAATTACATAAAATAAAATTCAAAATAAAAAATATTTTAGAAAATACAGTATTAATATTGATAGGTAAAAAGAGACTTTATATGTTTTAAATAAAGTAAGTAATAATAAAGCGATAATACAATTAGGCTATAGTGGACTAAAATACATACTAAAAAGGTAAAGATATAATTAAAAATAAAAGTAATGAGTGAAGTTGAACCCGGATGAATGTCATAAAATGATATTTAGGGTGGGAAATAAATAAATAAACACCTTACAGCAATAGTGAGCATGGAAGTAGTGAGAATAACGGTTTTATGTGTATTGTAATGTTTTGGGTTGAGGGAAAGAAAATAAAATGGAAGAGGGGGAAGAGTAAATAGTGAAAAGATAAGTTACCTGAGGGGGGGGGCTGGGGAGTGTTAGGTCCTACACTAGCTTGAAGCACATGCTTAATTGAGAAAGAGGGGGGGGTAGGTATATACTTATCAATGGTGGGGACGACCCGCATCCAGCCTCACATTTGCTTCGACGTTAAACAGTATGTGCTTCAAGCTAGTGTTCTTCATTATCTAGTTTACTACCTTTTTGGCACTTCGTTGTTTATAGTATACACTCATACATTTTAACCTTCATATTTACCTTTATCATTTTTATTGCCTGTATTCACCTTACTTTTGTTTATTTATATTTACTATATTTTAATATATTTGTACCAATTTTATTCTTAATTGTCTGTATTTTGAATGTAGCCCTGAAGAAGACAAACAAAGTAGGTCGAAACGTTGGCTAATCAATAAAGTTTTTCTCCAATTCTACGAGAAATTCATTGTGACCTTTACCCGGACCACTTTCTTCCACATAATATAAAATCCTAACTTTTTTATTAGTTTATAATTTTATCTTAGTTAATGTCCTTAAACAAGGAGTAAAATATTATAACATGTTTTTTTAATGAGGGAGAGGAGTGGCTTAGTGGTAGAGCACTGAGTTGCCATGCCGGAAATCCTGGTTCAACTCCCACTGCAGGCAAGACTTTTATTTAGCCTGTTTGCAGCCGGAGATGGATCATATGGGATCTAGGACCCTCCTAGGGCTCACCCAGCCTCTATAAACCGTTATAAAAATATTGTACCCAAAATAAGGGGGAAAATCTGGCAGTTGAGCATGATCTCGGACAAGTCACCTCCTTACAGAATCGTTGTCCATGAAACAGTAGAGTCTCTATAATGTACTGAACCCAGACCCGTTCACGGGTTGTAGTGGTACAGGTTTTTTTTTTTAAGGTTTTTTAATGAATATCCTTTCTGCATGTGCATTTTGGTTCTGCATGGTGCGTTTTTTTAATATGTACTATATTATTAATATAGAAATGTATACTATAAATGATATAGTAATATGGTTCACTATATTATTTATAAATAATTAGGGCCTTTTTATAGATGCCAGAAGATGGCTTAATATGTTCAAAACGCAATCTGGGTAATAAATAAAAGTGTGACTTAATGTGTGTTTTTTTACATTCTAAAAACTGGGCTGAAAAGAAACTTGGCTTAACCACCATTTTCCACTTCAAAACTTTCATCCAGTTTCCTTAATCCTAATAATCCACTGAAGATTCTTTGAAGGGTTTTTCTCTCAAAGACTAGGTCATCCTCAATCTGTTGTAAAATCGCTATTATCCATGTCTCCGATTCATACAAAAAAACTGGGCAGAATCAATGTTCTTTTCTTTACCTTGACCTCAGGTGCATTATCCTCAGTCACTATTGAACCCAAATAAGTGAGTCAGGCCACTTTCTCGAAGTTAAAGAGTCCAATGTCGATGGTCTTGCTAGGCCAGGTGCTGAGCAATAGTAGGTATAGTAAATGGTATAATTCATGTTCCTGATATGTATTACTTCTAATATTTTAGTAAGAAATAGCACTAACTAAAATAACTGATGTACTAAAAATTCCATGGCTTTTGAGCTAAGTTGTATCTGGCTCAGAAATATTTGATATGCTATAACTCATGTTCGAGACAGATACTAATAATAAACAGTTTTCTTGTTAATTTTAGCCTTTCTTTGATTTTCTATTAATACAAGAACAAATATTTCTGAGAAATTTCAATACAAAACAGAGGTAGGTGGCTTTAGAAGATATTTCAGTAAAGTTTTGTAGTTTTGTTTTAAAAATTTGTTATTTAAATTCATTTTATACCATTATTTTGAAACTGACTTCTTGCATCTCTTTTCCAAATGCTATTTTACAACAACAAACAATCCTTATATTTTACATCATTGATTGTTTAATCCTATAGAAGTAACAGTTATTGAACTTTAAAAGTTTCAGTTTAGCTGTTTTATAATTAAACTAATAAGGTTTTTTTGTGTTAGACTTTTATGATGACCACATATGTCCTGTTTAACAGATAAGTCACAATTCCTTGGATATTCCCAACTAATTAACAGTATGTATTAAATATTAACAAGTGGTGATTTTTTAAACATGGAAACTTTTAAATAATGTATAAAACTTCCATTTTCAAGGATAAGCTGTATTGAAACCCAGGGTTAGATTAATTATAATAAATAATTTTCATTAAATAAAATTCAAATTACTGCAAAATTATAATTCACTTTGTTAGAAACTATTTATTATCCCTTCTTTTTACAAAATATTTATAACAATTTAATTACAGAGAAAAATTACAAGAGATTTTAAACAATAATTATAAAGCTTTTTATAAAACTACAAAAAAACAGATATAAATAAACAAGTTTTTATCACCAAGAAAATAAAAGACTAATTAAATTTAGTAAAGAAAAAAAACAGTCAACTAAAATAAACGTAATATTAATTGATGAATTTTTAAGACATGCTACTACTGTGATCAAAAAGTAAGGTGAATTTGTTTATAAAATGTAAATTCTTTATTTATTCTTCCAAATCATCTTATCATCCAAATCATTAAAATTTCATCCCCTTCGAAGTAATCCCCGTCCGATAAAACGCACTTTTTCCAGTCCTCGAAACAGTCGGAATAGTCTTTTTTCGGTATAGCCTTCAAGACCTTCTTCGATTCGGTTTTTATCTCCTCAATCGTGTCAAAACGGCGTCCCCGCATTGGCCTTTTGAGTTTGCTGAATAGCCAGAAGTCGCATGGAGCCAAATCAGGCGAATACGGTGGTTGCGGAACGATATGAATCGAGTTTTGGCAAAAAAGTCGCGAAGAACCAATGCAGTGTGAACCAGATGCATTATCGTGATGAAGGAACCAAGAGTTGTTCGCCCATAATTCCGGCCATTCCAGACGAACAGCTTCACGCAAACGACGCATAACGCTCGAATAATACTCTTTGTTGACAGTTTGGTTGTAAAAAAAATTTACCTGCCTTCCTAATGCCCGAAAGTTTTAAATGACAATTTCACCTTACTTTTTGATCATAGTAGTATTCAATAAATAAAAATTATTTTCTTTCAAAATAGAAATCATAAAAATACGTATAAAACTGTAACAGAATAAGAGGTATAAATAGGTACTCTTATAGTTAGGAGGTTAGACCTTGGTACATTTTTGTCTTGTTATTTAATTGAATCATGGCTCAGTGGTAGAGCACTGAGTTGTCATGCCGGAAATTCTGGTTCAAATACTGCTGCGGACAAGACTTTTATTTAGTCTGTTTGCAGCCGGAGATCGTATAGGATCTAGGAGGGTCCTGGATCATATACCTCCTAGAGCTCACCCAGCCTATATAAAATATATATATAAAATATAATAATAGGGTACCCAAAATAAGGGGGGGAAATCTGGCAGTTGAGCGTGACCTAGTACAAGTCACCTCCTTGCAGAACCGTTGTCCATGAAGCACTACAGTTTCTACCAAGTACTGAACCCGACACATTCACGGGTTGTAGTGATACAGGGTTTTATATTTTTAATAACTAGTTGTGAACAGAGCTTGTCCATTTTTTTAAACAAATAAATAACTTTTAAGATTTATATTGAAGTTAAACGAGCAGACATCAGTCCACTGTTGTTCTAATCATCTTCATGGATCAGATATGGAAGGTCTGCCGAAAGCTATAGTAGGATATTGGTACATCATGACTGTTTAGTACAAGCATTTGTTATTCATTCAGAGGATATGCGGTAACAGAGTCCTTGTAGAAACTACATGTACCGATAAATTAATGGGGTGAAGAGAGCCACGAGTATTAATACTGAAAAAAAGCAACAAGATGCTGGTCGGAACATGTTCCAAATGTGTTGGATGATGTTGAGGGGTTGTTAACCAGTAATAAGGTAACTTCTTAATTCACAGATGCCTAGTGAATAATTATTAGCAGAATTATTAAATTATCCAAGATGGAAAAGTAGATCAAGTGGTACTTAACAGAGTGAAAAAGGAAATGATCAGGTAAAACTTCTATATAAAACAGTATTTCTTCCAGTTTTGCTCTATGGAGTGGACAGTTCTAAATCAACATATGGGTAACGCGGTGGCTTAAAAAATGAGATTACTGAGAAAGATCAAGGGGAACCAGAAGGGACCGAATTTGTAATGTAATTATCCAGTAGAACCTTGGGTTCGTGTCAGCTGGAAAGGTAATGGAGAGCACCAATTAAAATGATGCGAGTACAATGGGTGATAAAAGGGAAATTGATCAAATGGTTGATGAAGGTCAGGCCAGAAGAAAAAGCACCAGCACACCCGGTTTTCCTTGACATATGGATTACATTACCAGGCTTGGGAAAGAAATAGGGTGTTCACTGATAGAAAGGAGGGGTCACCATAATTGGATAAGATGAACTGACGTTTACCTAAATACCTTAAGGTAACTTGGACCCAGGAAAAAAAGAGAAAGGTACAGATATAAAGATCTTAAAGATGTGGTATAGCTCTATCAAGACTATAATATTTTGTTTTTTAAATTTATTTATTGATATTTACAGCTGTATTACAATTATACAACAAGTAAATAGAATGTGTGTTACATAATGACATGAGAATGACAAGTAGAGAAACTACCCACTGGTAGTACTCAAATCAAAGTTCAAATAAGAAGGTCACGTGGCCATCTTCTTTTCAGACACCTTGAAGAATTATCGGGAATTGAAGAGGAAGCTAGGTTCGAAACTAGAGGGCTTGAATGGGAATGAAGTTTGCTATGAAAGGATAGATACCGGGTTCGGGCCAAATCAGCAACAAAAGGGACATTAAGGTCGTTATGGATGACTTTAAAAAAAATAAGGAGCATTGAGGATTTTACGAAGGATTTTGGATTGTAAGGATTGGATACGAGAGGATTTCGATGGCTTAGTGGAGTCCCAAAGCTCTACTCCGTAAGTCCAAATAGGTTGTATGATGGTCATGTAGATGAGTCTTTTGTAGTTAATTGGGAGCTTGGAGCGTTTGTCTAGTAAGTATTGAAGTAGCCTGAAACGTCAAGCGATTTATTGTCTTTTCAGTCTTTTATGAGGATTCCAGGTTAATCGTTTGTCAAGGTGCAACCCTTAGTATCGGATCTGTTCTACAGGCACCAGTGGGATATTATTAAAGGATACTGAAGGGCAGGAAGTCAATGGTTTATGACGTAAGGTAAAAGTGATTTGATGCGATTTTTGAGAATTTAATTCTCCAGTTTTGACACCATTCTTCAAGATCAGTGATATGGGATTGGAGGCTTTGGGATGCAATAACTGGATTGGTGTTGACTGATAATGCACATGTATCATCAGCATACGTGGTAAGGATAGTATTAGGATGAGTTGGGATGTCAGCTGTATAAACTGTATAAAGGATTGGGCCAAGGATACTACCTTGAAGAAGACTATAATGTAAAGCTTTTATTTTCATGGTAATTGATTCTAATATCAGTAGGGATAAAGTTAATGTTAAGATCATCTTTTGTTTAATAGATGGTAAACAAAATATTATATCATATATTAATATTAAAATAAATTAACTCCTGAATTCACAATCGCATAAAGAGCGGGATAAAATAAGTAATAAAAAAATAAAACTAGTAAATAAATAAATTAGCTTGAGAGTCTCAATGAAAGTGGGATCAAAAAATATATCATGATAATGAATATACTGGGTTGTTGAAATGTCCGTTTTTATTAATTCTAAAAAACAAAGTGGAATTCTGTTGTTTACTATGTTTATGTTTACACATTGTAATCAGCTGTTACTAATTCTATTTTTTGAGATTAAACTACAATTGAGCGAATGTTGTTTAGTATGCCATCAAATATAACCATGAAAATACGATTTTCATGTAATTTTGATTATATGAGTTTAAACATGGACACTCTGCATCCCAAGCTGCAAGAAACATTAACCCTCCTTCGGAGAAGGGAGTTGTAAGGAATGGACCCTTCAACATTAGTTTCAGAAATTTCAGCTGGTGACACAGATTTATATAAGCAACCCAGAGGTGTGGTGGTCAATGGCAAGAATAATTCATTTCTCCTTTCAACAAATACGTGAAACCATCACATCCACATCATACTGCTGGGATAGTGACATAACACAGAAAATGTATCAAAAAGCAACCTGCATTGGGGGGAGCAGGGGCCTATATTCTTATACAACAATGCCAACCTTATGTTTTATGACAGAAAGTGAAGAAACTGAACGAGCTGGTTAATGAAGTCCTCCCACATTCACCTTACTCGCCAGATTTATCTTCAATAGATTTCTGCTTGCTCAGAAATTTGGACAACTTCTGTAAGAGTAGATGTATTGAAAATGATTCTCAAATCAAAAACCCATTTCCAGGCATTCACTTCATCACAAAACCCAGCATTTTTGAGTTATGAGATTGAAATTTTGATAACACAGAAAAAATGTATAGAAAATGAGGGTAAATATCAAAATATGTAAATATAAAAATGTTTTGATTTCATAAAGTTGTTTTACAAAATAACCTTTCCTTTTAAAACAGACATTTCATATGAAATGACCCAATAAATATGACTAGATAGGGGTTGTAACTGAAACCATCTCATTAACCTCCTCACATAACCATAACCAACCACTGTATAAATCTATGTAAGCTATTTCATTTATTTTTCTTATGCTATAATTTTTTTGTATATACCATAGGTGGGGAGCGCTTCTACCACTAGACCCCTAACTTTAGCTAGGCAATGATACAAGAGACCACAAATTTGTTTATATTTCCAGTTGGTATTTACATTAATTTAAGCATACAAAGTATTATTTTTATATACATTTTTTGTATTATACATTATTTATTGACTGGTTGTGAATGGGTAAGAGGATTTTCAGGGTACAAATGATTTTCTGACTTTTCTCTTCCATAACATATTCTTATGGATCTCTTTCCATGAAGATAAATAAATTAATGATTTCACAACTATTTATTACAGATAGGTTAAAAGGAAAATTAGTGTAAACATTTTCTGATTTTTCATTCCCTTTTTTTCATGAATGAATGAATTTTGTGGTTCAAATTACATTATGAGATATCAGGATCAACATAGAGGAATTACAACATTCGATATACAGGATAACATTCTAAAAAAGTGAATGATAAGCTTGAAAAGCTAAACACTCATTTCCTTTTCATTCTGTCTTTATATAACTCCTTCCAAGATAGTAAAAGCAGGAGCCTGTACAGAAAAATCGGACTTATTTAATTATGCTACTCCAGATTTAATTGTACCCTTAAAGAAAAGATATTTAAAAAAAGCTACTTTGGAGCTTCTGAAACACAAGATGGTCGTTTCTCAAACTTTTTAGAGTTATTGATTAGTAACTTCAATTTGATAATCCCCAATGTAGAATAAATATCAATATTATAAATTTAGTTAAAAAATATAGTTGAACCAATGGTCAACATATCACAATTTTAACCAACTTTGCTGAGAAATCCATTATAGTGACTTTTAAATACTTGTAGAAATGGCTATATTTTTCGAATCTAAATATTATGTGAATCCGGATTACCTAAGGTATAGCGGTTAACATAACCTTCAAACGCCAAGATTGCAGATTCACAGCCTGGCAGGTGGCCCTAGGGTTTTTTTAAGGGAGTAAAAAATCCTTGGTTATTCCGTCCTCGGGAAGAAACTTAAATGGGGGTCCTGAGCCCGTATCGTGTCAGTGATCTTGTCAAAGATCCCTATCCTAATTATACCTGGATAGGCAAAATTTAGGACTCCCACGGCAGCATAAAGTGAAGTTAAATGAATAAATAAACTAACAAACCCTAATGCTCCTTATCCATTCGATGGTAGACATAACTCTAACAAAAAGTAAGACCAATTTTCGATGGTCTATTAGTATTAAATTGTAACACTTATTAACAGTCAGATTACATCATCAACCACTGATTTTGTAAGTATTTTTCAACTCTTGAAACTTTTCACTAAGTACCATTTTGGAGCTATAAACAAAAAGCAGTAACAAGTCCGAAAATTTTGATAACTAACTAATTTGGTCCAACAACCCAGTGATGAGTCCTGGCCTACACCAGCAGTTTCCTCCAATCGTCGCGGTTCTGAGCAGCTGCTATCCAGTTGCGAACACCAAGGATATTCCCTGCATCAGCCGCTACTCCGTCACTCTATCTAAGCCTGGGTCTTCCTCATCTTCTTGTCCTGTATAGAGGCTCTGTCAGCAGCTAACTGGGGAAATCATCCTCATTCACGTGAGCCAAATGCGCTGCCCACCACATTCGACCCAGTTTTTATGACCTGGAGAATATTCAGTTCTTTGAATACGTCATATAGCCTCCTGGTTCTTGCATTTCCTCCAGTTTCCATCCACCAGCACTCCTCCAAATAGGAAATTTTGATAAATGTCATTAAATTTATAACCAATTGATATATAACAAAAAGTCATAGGACCGATGTTGTAAATCTTTTCAACTTCAATAGACCTACCATGTTTGAAGACTCAATACTCATTAAGTGTAGAAAATAATACAATATTGATTAAAAAAGTACTAAGTGTGTTTAATAAGTGATCCATCTAGCATTATCTAAGGTATAGACAAAATTTACAGCACCAAAATTGAAAAAAAAAATCAGTAGCTGTGTCTTAAATTATAAGAGACTTCCAAAGAAAATAGGTTTTATCATTTTGGGGAATTTTTTTGGGTGTTAATCCATAAACATTTTACTTTTTGAAATTTTCACATCAATCACAGGCTGTAAGCTGTTTGCCAATTTTCAAGTTTTAGCTCATCTAATCAGTAGTCTAGAATTTCTACTGGTGAATTAAATATTTTCCTGCTGGGCTCTGGGTTAATTGTCATTCTAAACTGTAGCGGTGAACTCACATAGGCATTCAGGTAACAAGTTCCTCATCTATAGCATATACTTATAGAGAAATTTAATATAAAAATAATACTTTTTAGGTATACATCTGATTCATCACACTGTTTTAATTTCTTTTCCCTATTTTTCGAAATTCACGTTCATGTGACATAAAACTTTCTGGTCTAAAATTCATACATAATATTCATAATATTCATACGACATTTGTTGCTGAAAGTACCCTTTAATTAGGGTTATTTATGAACTACAGAAGACAAATTTTCTTTGTTTCATAAATTATAGATAACAGCAAACAATTTAATATTTATTTTTAATCCGAAAACTATAGGTAATAAATTAACATTATAATTTTATCCATACCATTATTTATGAGTCATTTTTTCTGTTTTATGCATCTTTCTTGTGTTTCTTGGAAAACAATAGAAATAGTTTTTCAACAAAATGTTTAAAACAATACAGATTTTCAGAGTATCTTTCAGGCACTTAATATTTTTCAGTTCATTAACTTAATATACTCAATTGAAAAAATTTAATTTCATATAACTAACTTCTTTGGTCGGAAGTTATTAAAAACAAACTTAGAAATCTACTTTATTCAGTTCAGTCCCTGAACTAGGCAATGAAGTTCCTGCAGGAGGTATAAACAAGCCTATAGGTTTCACCAGCATCTGAAATCACATATTTATTCAATTAGCTCCTAATTATGTACTTAAATAGATGAAAAAATGAGTGGATGAAGGTTCTATACAATATTTTGTTAAAAATTTATTGTGTAAGATATCATGTGCATATCTTAGCCTTGAAATCACCATAAATTCTTGGTTAATCATATCATTTCTCAATGGATTGGATAGATGATATCTTAAAAAAAAAATCTTAAAACTATAAATTGATAACACAACACCTTTGCCTGTTCATGTTTTCAAATATTGATGTGTTTTTGAAATAATACTTTTTATCATAAAACTGTAGAAATTGATAATGACATTTTTAATACTTCATTCTGTCTATAACCACACTTTTACAAAGAATATCTTCTCAAAAATGAATATAACATTACAGATATTTTGTTTTGATTATTTAAATTCAGCTTGTAACTGAATAAATACAATTTTGGGACAAAGCTTTTATAAAGATAATATTTTTTGTATAAAAAAATTATGTCACATGAAAATATAATAAAAAATATTTTTTTAAATTTTTTCATGACATTTTTTTAAATTTCAGCCACTATAGCGCTTTGTAAGCACCCAAAATAAATATTTTGAATTTGATAACATTTTTTTAATGTATTGACGTTTTACTTTGTATATAGAGAACAGGTATCTGAAAACATAAAATTTAGGAAATGTTTTATTACATTTTTAAATAAACCAAGTTATGTATATATGTTTCAAGCTATCTAAATTAATGTAGAAAGGAGATAGTTGGGGGGTGCAGTAAAAAAAAAACACTGAATAAGTACTAGACTTATAATTATGTGCCGACGTTTCGACCTACAGTGTAGGTCATCTTCAGAGCAATTTGGAGAGAGAAGCCGTTGGGTGCACCGGCTGGCTAACAATGAAAAAAAATATATATATGATATATATATTCACATATATATGATTTTTTTTTTTTCATTGTTAGCCAGCCGGTGCACCCAATGGCTTCTCTCTCCAAATCGCCCTGAAGATGACCCACACTGTAGGTCGAAACGTCGGCACATAATTATAAGTCTAGTACTTATTCGAGTTTTTTTTTACTGCACCCCCCAACTATCTCCTTTCTACATTTGATCATCCAGTCAACTATTTTCCTCTCATATCTAAATTAATATATTGGGCTAAACAAATATTTAAAAAGATTATCGTTGTTGCTAGTCAGATTGATATAAAACGATCAAATGTGAATTGCTGATAAGGCCTAGCATGTAAGCTCACATATAGGCTCTTACTTTTGTCGAGGGAACAAAAAGAAGGCAGGCATTATGATTATGTAAGGATACCAGGCATATGAAAAATTTTCTCCTGCAACTGATCTTGATCAAGAGATTATGGATTTCAAGGGAACAAACATATTTTACTACACCAGATGCCAACGAGCATCATGGAGATCTGGGTAATCACCAATAATAATGTAATAGGAGAGTTTATTGCCAATTATGATCTTCAGATCCTGAACAGGGGAAAAGTGTAACTTCTGTAATAGGGCAAGATTAAAAGTCATTCATATAACTATACCTTCATATCACATTAGTAAATGCATGTCTCACACATAAAGTCACAGGCATGTCTCTGATGAACAAACATTGATGCACTTTAACTGATAATTACAGTACTAATAACGAGCAGTGGACTAAGGTAAATGAATCATCAACATGATAAATCTCAAAGCACCATAAACTCACTAGCATCGTACGAATAGGAAAGTATTGATGAAATTTTTCCAGATATGTGGCAGCCTACCTCCTGGAAATTCTAAGGTTACACTTAGCCTGGCAATTGGTTACATTCCCATTAGCTGGCTATTATATGAGCTATGTTACATGGCTAAAGCAGGTAAAAGGTCCTATTAAAACTCTAATCTCTTTAGACCAATTAGCCTGTCATGATTTTATACAAGTGCACTATAATTATATTGTCATCCTGAGTGAAGGGAAGCCTCAATCACTCTCTGATTTTCTTAGAATCTTCTCGGATAACCTCTCGAGTGCCTTTTAGCCTCAAACCAAAAATGGCCTATTGGCTGTATTTGACAACTATTAGACCAATAATTCTATATGCTGCCTTATAATAATTACAGAAAGCAAAACTGGGTATATCCAGAACTAAACTGGAGAAGATACAAAGACTTTAGCTTATTTAATGACAACCGGTGCATTAGGAACCACTCCGCCAGGAGATAAAAGCACACATATAGGCTCTTCAATCATTATACAAGCTTAATAAACAGAGCATACTTTTCAGGAAATGTTACAAAGAATTGAATAAGACCACATAATTTTTATGAAGTCCGATATTCAAAAGCATATTTCTAACAAGTAATTATAATTGAGTAAAAGATCATAGTAACACAGACCCAACAATGGCATCAACTGTTGTATGGATGGCTCTTTTACAGCCACTGGTCCTGGGGTCTGGAGAAAATACAAGCCAACAGTTGGAATATGAATCTCCTCAGGCAAGCATATTACTGCAACAGTACTTTAACCTGTGAAAGTACTTGCTATTAATCACTGTGCCAGGACAACTACTGGAAGAAGAGATGAAGGGTAGGAAAATTACTTTCTTTACTTACAGCTAGGCAGCAAACAGGAGCACTGGGCAGTTATTAGATTAGATCAATGGATGTATGGGACTGCAATGCAACTCTAAGCAACCTTGCTAAATATACCAGTGTAAGCATTGAGGGCTTACCTAGATATTCGAGTATACCAAGCAATAGCAATAAGGAAGCTGAAAAATAGGCCAGGTTAGAACTCTGGGAGAGAATTCCTTTAACCTCCGAACCCATTTGTGGTATAAGCTCAAGTTAAGCCAAACTAAGAATCGGAGTACTGTATAACAGGACATACAACAATGGTACAGGAAAAAAAAATTGCACCCTAAGCAATTCCTAACTGGCCTGTGTGTGTGCAGGTGTAAAATGCTACTAAAACTGGACAGGGACTTATTTAGGAAAATAACAGTAATTTATGAGGGTTACTGTAAATTAATACTCATGAGTACAAACATGTGCTGGCAAGATCCCTGTCACATCATGCATATTGCTTATGCAATAGGTTTACCAGCCTAAAGTTCTCAGTGTTTGATTGGCCTGAATAAAGAACCCTAAGTAGTGTGATATTGCCAACCATACCAATGTCCTCAGATTTGCAGAGTCTTCGAAAATTATGTTTAAAAGAAACAACTACAGTTATAGCACACCTTGTAAGCCTCTAAAAAAAAAACACCCCATTCAAAGATTCAATATATTGAATGAGGTTGTAAGTAAAGAGCTGTGTTTTGTGAAATTAAAATGAAACAAAACATAATTTAATAATAATTCATACTTGCTGCTCGTGAAGCTTATTCATTTCACTTCTCAATTTGTTAATAATAGAATAGTTGGGAGAATTCAGGGAAGCTTTACTCTGCAGCATTGTGATCTCTTGTTCTTCTTGTTTTTTTTCTTTAACATTTCTCACAGAACGGTTACCATATAACCTTAAAAGGGCACCCCAACTAGTTATATGAGGATGAAGATCCTAAAATAATATTATAATTGATGCATTGAATATATCATAAATATAAATGTTAATATATTAAAGTATTTTGCTGCTTAAGAAACATTTTTTAGTATATATATGTGGTTGTAAGATCTTTTAAAACGTGATTTATTTCAGTAATAGTAAAGAATTAAATTACATGTAAATTCAACAGTAAGTTAAGCTAACATTTGTCTGTAATCAATGAAGAAGGTTTTGTTAAGATCAATAATAACACAGATGATATAAAAATAATATAACACAAGGTTGCTCAGGTAACCTTACATGGAGCAACCCTCAAGCAGCCACAAGAAGATGGCCTACTTCATCCTGTCGCCTACTACTCACGCAAGCTTTCAGAACGTGAAAAATGTTTTGATATTATTCATTTAGAATACAAAGCCATTAAAGATGCGATTAAATTTTGGCAATACTACTTAATTGGACATCACTTCACGGTTTGCTGTGATCACAAGCCCTTAGAAAACTTAAGAAAGAAGCCAGATCTGATGAAATTCTGGGAGATTTGATTTTTTATTTATCCCAGTTCAACTTTAATATTATCTATAAACAAGGAAAAGAAAATGTTCTGGTTGATCTACTCTCCAGAAATCCAGTCCTCGAGTACTTCGAGAGTGAAGATCAAATCCAGATCGCCAACTTAATAGACTTGTCAGCCATAAAAAAAGATTAGGCTGAAAATCTTTCGGAGCTGAGAGCAGCTGACAAGATTAAATCAAACCAGAGTATAATTTTTAAAAAAATTAAAAATAAACAAAGAATTTTTGTATTTGTACCCCGAAACCGTGTCCTGTCAGGACCTGCGAGACTCAGAAGTCCGGGAGGACCTATGTCGCAGCCAATCTTGACCAGATGGTGGGGAAGAACTTCTTCAAGGTAGAGCCCTTCTGGCTAGTCACCCACCGTCCGTTCCACTCGTCAATGGAGTCCTCCCTCACTATCTTCTTTCACACGTTTGGGGTCTCGCCGATCCTCTGTGAGTCCCTCCGGGAGCGCCGCCAGCCCCTGCCTCTTCACCTCGTATTTCAGAGTGTCCTCTTTCAGGACGAGGTCCAGGGGCATAGCTCCGGCAAGCACCTGCACCGCCTCGTGCGACACCATTCTGTAAGTCTTCGTGACTCGCAGCAGAACCAGTCTCTGGATGGTCGCCAGTCTCCTCTTCTGCAGCTGCGTGAGATTGTGGCTCCACGCAGGGGATGCGTACCTCAGGATACCCAGGACCACGCCTTTATAAATGGTCATAGTTGCTGGGTACCTGAGGCCCCAGAAAGCACCCCCTATTCTTCCTAGTCCGTTCAGTGACAGGGTCACCCTATCCTTCAAGTATCCCAGGTGAGGGGTCGTGTCGAAGTTTCTTCTAAACTTCACACCAAGATATGTCACCTCCTCACCCAGTCTCACTCTTTCTCCTTCTATATCCATTATGATAGGGTGAGACCTGTTAGTGGAGCCTCTGAGGAGTATGCCCTGGGTCTTGGCTGCGGCCATACTCAACTTCCTCCTCACGCACCATTCTGCTACGAGACTGGTGCACCTCTCCGCTTGCGTCTTCAGTCTGGCTCTGCTGTTCTCGGCCACGATGACTGCCAGGTCGTCGACGTAGGCCGTGGCAAGGAACCCTTCCTCTTCTAGTTCCCCCAGCAACTGGTCGAACACGAGCTTCCACAGGGCCGGTCCAAGGACACACCCTTGTGGACATCCTCTCTCAATCTTCTTCTCGACCTCGTAATAGCTAGAGTATATGACCAACTGACATAGCTGAGTATATGATTTGTTATACTCTCAAGACTGTCACAGTTCACTGATACACTTATTACACTGGCCGGTTTACCACTGAATAGTTTATCACACTGACACTCACTTATTACTGATACACTTGTTCATCACACCGCCTGGTTTACTCTCTGACTGACTCACTCGCTGCCGAGGGGGTGCTATTTATATCAAGATCGAATGTTCTAGATGGGCAGAAGTGAGGGGAGGCCTTTCTGGGAACATCGAGAACCTTCTTAATCTCTTCGAAGAAGAGCTTAAGAGAACCTTCTTAACCGCCAATGGGCTTAAGATGTTAATCCCTTCCGCCCGCAACAATATATATATATATATATATATATATATATATATATATATATATTAATTAAATACAACTATTTAATAATAAATACAGATCCATTTAAAATAATTAATATTGAAAAAAAAAATAGTATATCAATTACAGTAAAGCATCTTTTAATGGACACCTCTTCAAACACACATTTTTTTAATTACCCAATATAAAAGTACAGTCATTTATACTACTTTCCAATAGATACATTTCTCATGGACATAAGGAAAGTTAATCTATCCAGACACTTAATAAATGATGAAAACTGGTAAAAACATATTTAATGAGTTTACACATCATTAATATTACATATATACACTGTGATATGTATACATCATGGAATTATTGTTTTATTTTAATGAATAAAACCAGAACCAATTAGTTAATTAAAACCTAAAGCCACAAAACTGTAACTGAACAAAATAAAACAAATATATTCTTTTTTTTTTAATCAGCATCTCCCGGCAATTAAAGGATTGTTTTTTTTCTCCCCCAAAATACTTACATTTTGTACTACTCACCTCTAGGCTGACTCCCATTTTACTGATCATATTATATTAAAACCCAATTAACCTCAAAGGAATATGTTCTTTTAAGTTAGAATTTAACTAAGAAGTAAATAAAACCATTCTCCAGTCATAATATTTTATTTTCTCATAATATAATATTTCATAACAATAGATATAGACAAGGACTCTTATAATGAATCTGATAAAAATGTAAAAACAAACCAGAGAAGTGATATAATATCAACCATCAAACCATCCCAATCAAAATTAACTAATTTTTTCAAAATAGTGGATATTAATAAAAAAGACCCTCAAACAAATAAATGCACAACTCAAATAGTCGCAGAATCACACAATCAATTAATCAAACAGAATGAAATAAAATATAGAAGTGTAACTTATATCAAAGGCTTGTTAGAAAAAATAGAATCTACCTTAAAAAAATTTGACATACCAGAAATTAAAATAGCACACAGAACTACAAACCCAATCAAAACAATAATACATAGTAAAAAAGATAAAATACCACTATTAGAAAATAAAAATATAGTGTATAACCTAAACTGTAATAATTGTAAAAAACAATATATAGGACATACAAGCACACATTTAAAACACA
This sequence comes from Arma custos, assembly GCA_037127475.1. Lineage (NCBI taxonomy): Eukaryota > Metazoa > Arthropoda > Insecta > Hemiptera > Pentatomidae > Arma > Arma custos. Next base: position 106,731,099 of record CM073761.1, read on the forward strand.
GAATTTATCATCACAAAAGTAATTTAAGACCAAATGCCAAAACAAGCACTGCACTATCTACACATTGTAATAAGGAACTACATACATTCAACTTTGAAAAGCCAATAATTTTTGCACAAAGAGAAAGACAAAATAAAAAGACAATACTTAGAAGCCATATATATAAACGAAAATATAGATAGTGTAGTTAATGATAGAAAAGAGTCTGGAGAGGTCAGTAAATTGTATTCCTCTATTTTATTAAAATTAAAGAAGAAATAAACAAAGAATAGCCAACACTATAGATAACCATAACATAACCTGTCACACATAACTTCACATATTATTTCTATCATATTCATATTATTTCTAATACTCCCAAAAAAACAAAACAAAAATTAAACATAAAATATTAAAAATAAATAATATATAGCATAATTTAAATAAACTCCTATAGATTTACAATTTTTAATTTTCTTCAAGGCAATATCAAGATGTTTTTAAGAATAGGGGAAGTCCAAAGTATAAGGCAGAGTTTTGAAAAATGACCATGGAGAAGATATATCTCGAAAAAATTTTTTTATAATATTGACGTCCATAAGAGGTATCTATACTTAAATTTTCGGTTTTTTAGGACAATTTTTAATGTTTTTAATTTAATAGTTAATAATTTATGTTGTTGTTAATGTTAGTAAATTTATAAGGTGAATTGCAGAAAAATGGTATAAATCAGGAGAGACAATGAAAGAATTGATAATGACCCAAGGGGTCGATCGAAACGTCTTGTGGAAAGTGAGAAAATAAAATATTATGACTGGAGAATGGTTTTATTTACTTCTTAGTTAAATATCAATTAATAGTCCAGTAAAAAGCTATATCATAATTAAGTTAGAATGTTAATCATAATCATGCAGATCAATAGTAGACGGAACTAATAACTCTATAGATAATTTAGCAATTTACCTTAATAAAGCTTCAGACAACTTTAATAATAATAATGATTACGACATTAAAAATTCAATAGAATTAAAAAATAAACTTAATAACATTAAACTAAACCCTGATCATACTATTATCAGTTTAGATGCCACTTCTATGTTTCCTAGCATTCCACTAAAATTAGTATATAAACTACTAAATGATAATTGGGAACAAATCGAACCCTACACAAATAAATATTAAAAGTAAAACAATATTTATAGAAGGAATAAAACTTTGCACTGAAAATGGGTTTTTCACTCTCCAAAATAAATTTTATAAACAAACAGCAATGGGTGGTAGACTTTCAATATACTTATCAGATATAGTACTTAATTATATCATTAAAGAAACTCTACAAAAACTTGATAACCCCCCCTCCCGCATTTCTTTCTAAATATATAGATGATCTATTGGTTATAACTAACTAATAAAAATAATTTAGAACAACTTGTAAAAGTACTTAACGAAAAAAATAAAAATATTAACTTTACCCAAGAATTGGAAAAAGATTATTCCTAGAGAAGAAAGAAATACCTCTTGAAAGGATATATTAAACACAATAACACATATAACAACTAAATTGCATGGCTTTAAACAACTAATAAGAGGTAACCATAAACTGAGAAGGTTATATAGAGAACATGTGAGATACAAATATAATATCATGAATTACTATATTCATCCCCACTCTAGTAAGTGATAAAATCATTCAAATAAGAGGGTGGCCGAAGGGTCCTTTGACTTCGAGGTAGAGTTGGAGTTTGCTGGATAGGAGATCTCGCTGGAGAACCTGAAACTGGAAGGTCCACGGCTAGAAGAGAAATATCTTGACTGGATTGATTCTGTTCCAAGTCCTCAGCATGATTTACAGAGTCTGATGAATGGGGAATGGAGTCTGGAGTTGGTTGTGTTGGGTCCTCAGGAATAGGATGTCTGTCAACTTCACTACCCAACGGTGCCAGGTGTCGGGTTGAGATAGTGGTCTCTCATCCATCAGGGAGGTGAACATGGGCATATTCCGAGTTCCCCTCCAGTAAGGTAACTTCATCTACTAAGGGGCCGTACTTAGAGTGCCTTACAAGATGCTTCATTAGGAAGGGTCCTGGGGTCATGAGCCATGTCGGAGTTGATTTTACATGTCTTGAGTGGCGAACATGACTATACATAGCAAGGAGGACTATATGATGCGCGTATCGAGTTCATAACATCGTTCAGAACTGTCTCCCAGCATCTTATGTCCATCCGGTGAGTTCTTAAAGCAAGCTGGATTGTCTTCCAAATGATACCTATGTACCTTTCTGCTTGACCATTACCCATAGGATTGTACGGGGTTGTCCGGCTACTAGCAATACCGAGAGTATCAAGAAAATTTCTAAGTCCTTGAAATGCAAATGATGTCCTCCTATCCGAATGTATGTATGCCGGGGTTCCAAATACTGAGAATATTTCTTTCAGTTTCGCAATGACCGTAGTAGAGGATAAGTCTTGACAAGGGTACGCAAAGGGAAACCGAGAAAATTCATCCATGACAATTAGAAGATTTTTATTCACCGAATTTGAAGGAAGTGGTCCCTTGAAATCTAAATTCAAGTGTTCAAAGGGGCTGAGTGGCTTTCATTAGCTGGCCTTGGTGTCCGAAAAAGCGCGGCTTCTTTCGTCTAAGGAGTAAGCTAAGTTTTTACTTCTCACCCAGTGATAAAAAGCGAGTCTCTCCGGGGTGGCACAGCGTCTCGTGTAGTTCTTTGAGTTTCCTCAACGATGCATCCAGTACGACCACTATCGCAGAGCAAGTCCGAGAAAAAGCATCGGTGGCTTCATTCACCTTTCCAGGCCTGTAGATGATTTCATAGCAAAAGCAGAACAGTTCTAGCCTCCACCTTTGGATCTTTACATTCTTCACCTTGCTTGTTAAGTGGGTATCGAACATAAAGGAGACAGATCTCTGGTCCGCTATTAGCCTGAAACGATTGCTCTGGAGCCTCCACTTCCTTCGATAATAGCGTGAGCTTCTTTCTCCACAGCAGAATGATGTTCCTCCGAAGTTGAGAGTGTACTGGAGAAAAAGACGACAGGGCGGCCGTTCTGAGATAAGGTTGCAGCGATCCGAACATAGCTGAGTGATCAATTGTGGATACCGTAGCATTTTCAATATCTACCTTTATTGATTCGAAGACTGACAACATCAGATCTAAGGGGAAATATTGGATCCTTAAAGACTCGAATTTTCTCTGAGAACTTGGGGATAAAATGTGAGTAGTGTGAGAAAATACCTAAGGCCCAACGTAGGGAAGGCATGTCCTTGGGGATCGCTAGTTCTCGTAGTGGTCTAAGACGCTCAGGATCCTGGCACAAGGTCCCATTCCCAATAACATATCCAAGGTAACGGATTTCACGATTGGAAAACGTTGATTTTTTCCATTTAATAGTTAAATTGTACTTCTTTGCTGCTACCATGAATTTATTTAAATTGATGTCGTGTTCTTCCAGAGTCATTCCACAGACTGTTATGTCATCAAGATAAGCAAAAGTCCCCTGTAGCTGCTCAGTATCAATTATCCTCTTTATTTGGCGTTAGAATGCAGCCACACCATTAGTGACGCCAAACGGAATGTGTGTGAATTGATAGAGCCGACCGGAGGCCTCGAATGCGGTATAAGGCCGATCCTCATCTCTGATTGGTATTTGATGGTATGCACTGCGGAGATCAATTGTGCTGAATACTTCATATTTGGACACTTTGTTCACTAATTCATCAATAAGGGGGAGAGGAAAGGCATCGAGTTCAGTGAAAAGGTTTATTGTTTGGGAGTAGTCGATACACATATGCCTTTTATGGTTTTTACCGGAAACAACTAAAACCTGGGTTTCCCCTGGTGAATAACTTTCTTCAATGATGCCCTCCCTGAGTAGCTTCTGTACCTCAAAATCTATGAATTTAGCATCTGATTGTGAATGGCGTCGGGATCTGGCACAGATTGGACGAATGTTAGGTTTAAGAGTAGTAAACAAGCAAGCAGGTTCTACAGAAGCTGCTGCAAGAGCACAGATATCAAGGGCCTCCTGCAAGCCACCAAACTTAATATTAACGTTGGAATGTCGCCTAAGTATACAATGACCGATGATTAGATAAAGATCCAAAAGGATATTTAAAGTCACAGATTTGTAATTGTGACCACTGAGCTCTAAATCTAGAATACATTCCCCGCTGGTGGATGTGCGTATCTGGGTGTTTGCCATAGTGATTTCCATGCCCTTTCCTTTGCATACTGGAATTCGGAGCTGATTAATCAGCTTTTGACTTATAAAATGGGAAGAACTTCCCTTGTCAACTAATGCTTGCGCTTTTGACCCATTATCCAAAACAGTAACTAACCCCTTAGAAAGGCATGAAGCAAGGCTAGCGGTGCAATAAGGGCTACATGACTTAATAAACAAAGTTATATCTCTTTTTGGAGACTTCTTTTGCTGGCAGACTCTGCTGAAGTGGCCAGTCTTACCACAGCCATGGCAGACGGCGTCCTTCCCTGGACACTGGGTTCTGGGATGTTTTTAGTAATCCCAGAAATAGCATTGACTGTTGGCAGCTGCTGCCACTTCATCTGCAGATTCGTTCTGTTTTCTTTTTGGTTCGACTGATGCTGAATTGATAGGTACATCCGAGCTCTGATAGTAGCTGGATTGGATCTGGGCTAACTCTAGTGATCTAGCCTGCGTAAAGGCATCGTTCTTGTGATTCTCAAGAAGCCGCTGCCTGATGTGAGGATCAATCAGCCCGGCAATGAAAGAGTCATGGATGCAATCATCACGATTAGTTTCCGCAGTTACTGCTTTGAAGTTGCAGTCCTTTCCTAGTAATTTCAGTCCTTCTAGGTAATGGCTGATTGATTCGCCCGATTCCTGCTTTCTGGTGGCCAACTTATGTCGAGCAAAGACTTCATTCACAGGTTTGACAAGGATATTCTTCAATGTATTGATTGTGAAATCATAAGTCCCACTGATATAAATCCTATAGATTCGCTGATAGGTGGTTAATCAGTAGCCAGTATCTGTCTGCTTCATTTCGCCCTGGTTGTGAGTAAGAAGTTCTGGAAGGTCCGATACCAGTGGTTCCATTCTTTGCTGGCTGATGATGACTCGGCGTTGATGTCTAATCTTTCAGGGCAAAGTAGACGATCCATCAGAATGATTTATAATTCACTATTATTCATAAACTGTTAATACCTGATGATAAATTAGAATCAATCACAAGAAATTAATTCAGTATTAAAAACACATGCACATATCACACTCAAAAACCACTTAAACATTTTTTTTTTTCACTAGTTCATTAGCTACTAATTGTAAAAGTTAACTTAATTGTGTTCAATAAATTGAAAAGAAAGAAATACCTCTTGAAAGGTTATATGGAACACAATAACACATATAAAAACCACATTGCATGGCTTTAAACAACTAATAAAAGTATAAAAATAAATAATAAGTAATAAAATAATATAAAACTAATCAAAAAATTTTTGTATAACCAAAAAATACCTACAAATATGAAAAATAACTCTGGTACTAATGAGACTGCCCAAAATTTGTTATCTAATATTTAAAAAACAATTAACAGTACAGATATCCAAACTATAAAACCTTCTCAAACTAGAATCACTGAATATTTTCAAAAAGATGTTGATAATATAGGTCCTTTAATAAACAATACCACAGTTCATGAATTAATATAATCACCAATTTCAGAATTAAAACAGAATAAAATAAATTATAAAAGTTCAACCTATATAAAAAGTCTATAAGAAAAAATTGGTCCATCCTTTAAAAATTATGATGTTTCAGAAATAAAATTAGCTAATAAGACAAGAAACCCAATTAAAAATATAATTAATAGTTAAAAAGATAAAATACCTCTTTTAGAAAACAAAAATGTAGTAGTATATGACCTCAGTTGTAATAATTACAATAAGCACTACATAGAACATATTAGCATACATTTAAAAAATAGAATTTTTCACGATGAATCTCAAACCCACATCCTAAACTAGAATAGAATAGAAAAATAATTTTATCCTGGGACCGGGTCCCTTAAGAATAACAAAAATGCACAAAATTAAATAAATATATATCTGGCCAAAGGACAACATTATTAGAATAAAACAATATTTACATAATATCTTGAAAGTAAATAACTAACAGGCATTTTTTGGTAGAAAATGTAATAAAAAAATATAATAAAAAACAGACAAATTTACAATACAAAGAAATAGGCTTATAGAAAAATAAATGAATAAATAATAGTATCTAATAATATAAAAAATGATGTCATTATGAGTGAGGAATATTTACAGTAATTCATCAATCGATTAAGTTGAATATATCTATAAATTATTTATTGATTATAGAGCATCAGTTTGGGAATTTAGAAGATGTAGGAAAAGTTTGGATCTAAATGAGGTTAAAGAGGACGCATGACGGATATCGAGTGGGAGTGAGTTCCAAAGAGAGATAGAACGGGCGAGAAAGGAACGCTCAAAAGTTTTCTACGGGTTCTATGGGAACGTATATAAAGATCGAAAGGGTGAGACCTGGTCCCTGGGATTGGATAGAGGATTTGAATTGTAGGAGACTATAGATATAAGATGGACGTTGTAAGTTGATGGTTTAATGTAAGTAACAACCTAGGAAATAGAGTCTACGGATAGAAGGGAAGAGCACTTTAACTCAACGTAAAGGCGGGACACATGAGACCTCCTCGTGGTGTCAAAGACAAATCAAGGGTATTGGAACTAATTAGAATGGCCTGAGTTTTCGCTGCATTCAACGACAGTTTATTCAAGTTTGTCCAGGCACTGATCCTATCGAGATCACCTTGAATATTGGCAAATGTAGCTATTATCTCAGATGGAGGAAAGTACAAATAGATCTTGGAATTGTCGGCGTACAGACGGTGGGAACAGTGGAGGATTGATTTGGGAAGATCATTAATGTAACAGTTGAAAAGGAGTGGGGAAATACTAGAACCCTGTGCCACTCCTGTGTTCAGCGGTAGGAAAGAGGATAGGAGTTGATTTGGGAAGGAGACTGCTTGAGTCCTATCCGAGAGGAAAGCTTGGACCCAGAGCATGGAACAGTTGGAAAAGGAAAGAGATTTTAATTTAGAGAAAAGGATGGAATGGTTCAGCAAATCGAAAACTTTTGAAAAGTCGAGTAGAATTAGTACTGTTAGTTTTTTTGGTACTTGTCTATTTTGACGCCCATTGACCCCAGCGCCCCAAGTGTCACTTTCCTTAACAACCTGCTGCTGTTACCGTAATCTTTCTTAGTCCTTTGTTATTGTTATTGTCAAGTGAACGTCGATTAGTTTTCATATTAATTAGAGAATATGAGTTGGAATTTAATGAAGATTTTTCCCGCGGTGAGTGATGAAAAGTCAGCTCTCCTATTTCTTCAGGAGCGGAACATCATTCCACGGAAAATTTATTCCAGAAATGGACATAATATGAAACTATAATATGTTATGTTGTTTGATGTTATATTGCAAGATATTGTTCTTTTTAATGAATATTGTTTATAATTTTTGCAAGATATTGTTCTTTTTAATGAATATTGTTTATAATAAATGATTTATTTTATCTTCTTATTTAATTCATTTCCTAACAATCTGTTCTATCAAATGAAAGGCAATACCTATTTGAAATTAAATTGTAGGCAGCATAACCCGGATTTTGTCTCAGCAGTGTATATTTGGAGGAATATGTAGAGAAACAGAAGAGTGTTTCATAGTTAAAGTTCCTGAGATATTGTTGTTTTTAATGAACATTGCTTGTAATCAGTGTTTCATTGTTTTCTTGACATGTTTCTCATATTATCATATTTTAAATATTAAAGAGAAATGATGATATCTAACTAAAATATGATATTTGTTTTGTTAATTGTTTTTAATTTTATATATTTTTCTTTTAAAGAGAAACGATTTGCCCGGGCAAATCATCTCCTATTTCATTTCCTAAAAATCTGTTATATGATATTGAAAGACAATACTATTTCAAATAAATTGTAGGCAGCATAACCTGACAGGGTCCAAATAGTTGAGGTAAATGCCAGAGGAGCGCGCTGGGGTCAATGGGCGTCAAAATAGACAAGTACCGTTTTTTTTTTTCGTCCATGGTAGTATTTAATACTGCACTTTCTACCCATTGTAAAAATGAATTACAGAACTTTAATTTTAATAAACCACAAATTTTGCACAAAGAAAATAACACAGTTAAAAGAAACTATTTAGAAGAATTTTACATAAATGATAACATAAATAATATAGTGAATGACAAAAAAGAGGCAGGAGAAATAGGCAAACTTTATTTATCCATTATTTTAAAATTAAAAAGCAGTAATACAAAAATATTTCAACTTCAAAACAATTTGAGTAAGAATAATGATAACATGACCTAGTAATCTACCCACAGTTTCTAATCTCTTAATTGATTCCATATAACTTTTGTAAAATATCATATATAATAATACTGATTAGAAAAAAAAATTAAAGAATTGTTTTTGTTGATTTATATGTTTATTTATAATAATTTAATGCATACAGATTTAAACAATAGTAAAAATTATATACAGCTCACCTCTTACCTTATAGCTCTAAGGTTTAAATCATTTCTAGACTAACATTTGACCATGGGTGATAAGTTGATGAGGATAACTTGTTGTTAGGATAAGTTTTTAGATTTATATTTAGTTTATTCTCTAATTTTCAAATATGTTTTTTCTATGTAAGTATTAAGTTGTAAAAATATTTTTTTTGCCAATTAAAAATAGAAAATTCATTTATTATTAAATTTATAGTTTTGATACATTCATTAACTAATTCATTTTTTAATTGCAACTATCAAATCAGACAGACCTCATAATCCATTTTAGGGAACTTTCACTGTAATGAATTTTTAGTTCTAAAACTTATTAACTTAGAATTTTATAATTTTTCACCTAAATATAAAAATTTAAGATTACTTTTTCATTAGTGCTAACCTGTAGTATGGCTTGAGAAGCTCTTTGTTTTCCTTCTTTTTTATTTTTGCAGATAATGCGAGCAGTGTGTTTTCCAACAGTCATAATAAATTCATTAGACTGCCGATGAAGTGGGTTAACTTTATAATCAATTGGCATTTCTTTCAGTCCAAAATTTCTGAAATAAAAAGTTATAATGAGCACACTTATTTACATAGATGTAGTTCCAGATGGAAACTACCCAGTTTCTATTACCCAGTGTGTTATTCCAACATAACCTGAGTGGAAAATAGTGGATTGGATAATTTTAATAATGGATTGAAATGGTCAGGGGGTGCAGTCTAAGATAACACAAAATAAGCAAAACTTATTTTAATGTGCCAATGTTCCAGCCTAAGATGTATGCTATCTTTAGGACTAGGAAAAAAGCATTAAGGATAAGAAACGCTGGCACATTAAAATAAGTTTTGCTTATTTTGCATTATCTTTGACAGCACCCCCTTTGATGTTTGAAATGGTCCCATTTGTTTCTTACAACAGTTCTGACAGTTTTTTCTGACAACAGAAAAATATAAGTACAAAATAAGATAAAATCTTACTTACAAGTGTCATAACAATAAATTAGTTTAAAGTTATTGCTGACATGCCCAGGGTCAATTGTCATCACTGACATCAAATTGCACTGAGGTGTTTCAGAGATGGGTTGTAGAATGGAAATTAATTATATTCTTAACATTAAATCAAAATATTCCTTTGTTTATAAAGAATTTTTGTTTAAAATCATCTGTCAGTGGAAGTTAGAAATTCTATTTCAGTTAATATGCATTCCTTTATTGTTTGGATTAATCAGTCTTGTGGTCTAAAAGGTTTAGTACAAATCAATAATTAAGTAAGATAAATAATCACCATCTGGCACAACTTTATAACTAAGTTTTAATCACTTCCTCTCCGTTAATGAGCTTTGACCAAAAATTATTGCATCAACCCTTCTTCAACAGTCTTCATCCCATCCATTTCATGTTTGGTCTTTCTACTCTTGTACTAGGGATTTTCTCAGTAAGGATCTTGGGAATCAGGTCCTTCATTTTTGCCACATAGCCCTAGCTTGAATGACTGAGATTCAACAAGGTTCGAACCACTGGCAAAATTTGTACAGTTTACTGTGTTTTCTCCATACCTCGCCTACTTTTATATATCTTTTCTCCTTGTCCTCTAAGCCGTATATTATCATTGGCCAAACAAGCATTACTTTTGTCTCTTTTAAGCGGAAAGTGGTGCTCTTGAACTTCTTTCTTAGCAGATAACATTGATTTTTCTTCAAATCTCATGTGACATTTTGATATTCGTTTTTTATTTTGACCTCTACTCCCTAGGTAAACTAAGTTTTAAGCTTCTAAGTATTCATATTTTTCTTCTCTACCTCCAACTATGATATCTTATATTCTATACATAAACACTAAAACAAGTTTTTTGGATGTCACCTACCGAACTGCCAGGCTCTATCATGTCCGGCTGATGACATCATAAATCGCTTCTGTGTCGAATGATTGAGGAACCACGAACGGGCGTAGGTTAAAGAAAGAAGAAAAGGTTTTTGGACGTCCCCTCATTGCAAAGCAAGTAATGCATCCTTTAGTGCCCTTTTAAATATCACTATAAGTGGTAAGAATGAATAAAAACTTCAGGCTTCCAGGAATTTTATTCACTATTTAAGGAATCAATTTTTTTTACCTCCACCTAGACCATTTTCTTACTCATTTTTCTTTTTTAATTTTTAGTACTAATAAACTGGATGCTCTCCCTGAGGACATATAGGAAGAGAAATGGAAAAAATCTGCTTTAAAGGCAATATTTGGGATGCAACTAACCCTCTAGCATTTTCCAGTTTTAGTTTGTTGTTCCATAGTTGAGATAGTTGAATGGAAGTAACTAAATGAAGTCGACATGTCCAAGAAAATAATGCCTTTTAACTTTGTTGCAACTTCCATGGCCTGCATGGTCTGCCCTAGGTTCATCTCCAACCTTAGTTCATAATTTGGTTTTGTTTTGCCCTATCTTTTGTAATCTAGAATTGTTCATTAGAATTTCTGTCTAGAGCTATAGTGTTTTATAAACGGATATTTTGGAGTCTGAAATAATTCTAAGCCCTAGCGATAGGAACACCCATAACGCATATAGGGGACATGAATGCAAATATTTAATAAATTTTAAAAATAAATATTTTATATATCTTTCAAATTTGAGCCTTAAAAAACTACTAAACATACTTATAAAAAAACTCAAAAGTGAACAAGAATTTATAAATTAAAAAAAATAATAGAAAAAGTATTGAACTTCATAAATGAACAAACTTTCATAAATATAATAAAATAAGTGAAACTAGCACCTTTGTAAACAAGTTAGTAAAATAGAGTAAGGAGAAGGTTCAGTGGTTTTTGCACAGAACTCAGCAACTCTCGGATCTTCTATACGTATTTCATCAAATATCTGTAACAAACCCAAAAATATTCAGTAATCATGGTTGAATTAAAAATATTAATATGTATATATATATATATATATATATATATATATATATATATATATATATATATATATATATAATAAACCTGGCTACAGAAAAATAGAAAAACCTGCATCACAGCCCATTAAGAGTAGTTTGAATATGATCATACTCAACTGTTTGGTTTCTCAATAGTTCTGACTTTATAGAGGCTTTACATTAGTAAAATTAGGTATATTACAGAGGAATGCCTGGAATTTCTTCCAAACCCAAAAGGTTAATTTACTGGTGATAATAAAATAAATAATTTATAAGCCATAGACAGTCTCAAACCTGGGACCAACACATTAATAGTGTATTGCCCTAACACACTGAGCTATCCTGCTCCCAAGATGCTTGATAACTAATTAAAACCAACCCCAACCTATTAAATAGTAGCAAAGTGCTTTACTCACCCAACTTCAGAAACATAAACAAACCTTTAACATATTACTGCCCAGTGTTGACTTATGGTAATGAAAAACCCAACCAAGCATTTTAATGAATATCCATCTAGAATTCATTCCTAGGAGGCAAGTGACTATGGGTAACCTTTCTTCAACCTTTATTTAATATTAGTGAGTCATTTTAACATCAGTTAGGAATGAATGAAGTATTAATACTTCAGCGACAGTTTTTTGTTCTGAAAATTTTTAATAATAAATGATACTGAAGAGCTTAAAAATTATTTGAGTAATTGGTTATTATATATTACTTTTTTTTAAAATTATTATTATTATTAATTTGGAGTAACAATATGCTGACATATCAAGGGCTATTCTATCAACAATCGCCAGTATTCACTGTTGAGTGTTTCTGCCATCCACTTGGGGACTCCCAGGTTCCTTGTGTCTTTAGCCACACAGTCAATACAATGAGTCGCGGTCGGCTGACTCTCCCCCTCCCATGTATGACATCTGTCAACAAATGTTTTGGGATTTTCTGCTTCCTCATCCTGGCTTACACATTAGGCTCACCAAAGAGATAATATATTTCTTTTTTTTCCTTAGTCTCCACCTTCCATTAACAAAGACCGGCTCAAATATTTTTCGACCTGCGTTCGAAGACAAGACAATTTCAGAACACATTTTTCGCAATTGTCGATGTTTCCGCTACATATGTAAGCATAGTGCAAATCAGAGTTTTGTATAGGATGTGTTTTGTTTTCCTAGTTATAACCCTACTCACTAGATGTATCAGCTATGGTTTGCAGACAATATTCTTCTCCTGGTTTCCGCCCATTTTGATGGTGTTAGTGCATGAGACTTGGGATCCAAGATAAGTGAATTCTGAGCCCAACTCAAAGAGATAAGTTCCGAATCCCACCAAATTTATGGTAGTATGGTTAACCACGTGACCAAGTTTTCTGCAGTCTCAGTCAGGGAGAGAAAGACTTCTTCAACCGCCTCCTTTGATCTTCCTATAATGTCGATGTGCAAGGAGCTGCACCGATTTATTTATGATGGTTCGTGTTGTCTGGACCCTGGATTAGAGAATTGCCTTTTTTTAAAGCAAGGTTAAATAACAAACAGGAGTACCCTAATATACACCTCTTCTTTTTCTTGATGGAAATATAATAAAGTTAGAAACTTCAAATAAACTTTTTTCGTTGTTTATATTGTTATTGAACCATCTTAAATGAGAGAAAAAAAATTCTTAGTCTGTAATTGTGACGCACAACCAGGTGCTACTCGTTCAATTAGATGGAATGCCAATTGAAAGGGTTTATCAATTCATGTATTTGGGGGCCATTATAATAGATCAGCTGGAAACAGATATTAAACACAGGATAGCTATGAGTAAAACCACTTTTACGAAAATGAAATCATTCCTTTGTAATAAACACCTCAATTTGGAACTAAATCAAATAATGCTCCCATGCTATATTTGCTCATTGCTGTTGTATGGGGTAGAAACATGGACATAAAAGTTGTCAACAATGGACCGCATTGAAGCATTAGAAATAGGGATATACAGGCGAATGCTTAGAATACCTCCTTCTTAGAATTGGTCAGCACGTAAATATTTCAAAAAGTGCTCAAAAGAACCAACAAGGATAGGGAATTACTAAAGACTGTCAAATACAGGAAAATGTTCTGATGGGCCATGTAATGAGGGGGAATAATTAGCAGATCTTGCAGTTGATTATCAGGAAGAATAGAAGGGCAAAGAGAAATAGGAAGAAAACTAGCTTTTTGGTTTAAAAATGTACGAGATTGGACCTTCTACCACCACAACAGGCACATAAAGTTGCCCTTGGCCTGCTGAAGAGTTGTCGACTAGTTCTCTCTATTTCTTGCAAAAGTAACAGATACTCAGCTGCCACCATCCAGAACATTCAGATACAACTATCTATTTTTGGTGCATGGGTAATTGTACTTGGTCTTTCTGGCAGTTCTCAGATTCTTTGAGATTAAGTAAGTTTTTGAAAAGTTGTTACTATCTTTCTTAAACCTCTTCCTCGAGCTGAAGCAATTTAACTGGTTCATCTTTCATTTGATTTCCTCTCCAAGTTGGTCCTCTTTGAACGTTTTTCACCATTTGATAGGATTAATTACTTCATTAGTATTTAAAGTACCTCAACTTGTTTTCTAAGTGTGTTTCTCTTTTTGTTTCTTACCAATCTTTTCATGTGCATTCTGGTATTTTTATACTTCTTGTAAGTTTTGTTCATCTTTTTTCATTCTGCTTTGGGATTAACTTTTTGTATTGATCATCTAACTAGTTATTACAAAGAGATCTCAACTTTCCTCCAAATACTTCCTTTGAAGAATGAATCAATTCTACCTTGAGACCACCAGCTTCTACTTGTTCCTATAATTTCATTGGCTGATCTATTTGTAATTACCCTGTGATTTTTTTAAAAAAACCAATTCATCTCATTTTCCATCTTTAAGTATTCTGTATTCCATAGTTCATTCAGGTTGTACCTTAATTGTAACCATCCAGGATGCCAGGCTAGTTGGCATGGAGGCCAATGCATGGAAAGAGAGGAAGGGGGAGATCAAAGCTGAGATGGTCAGATGTTGTGGCAGGTGATGCATTCTGGAAGTTGGGAACTGAATGGTGTCAGCACAAGCCCATGATGTTTGGAGGAGGCAAAGACCTGTAACTAGATTGTAGCGCTGTAGTAAAAAAAAAAAATCAAATAAATAAATAAAATGAAATTTAAACAAAAATATTAATAATAAACATTGCGAAAGCAGTTTTTTTTTGATAATCGTATTAAAATTTTATAAAAAGTTATTATTAAAATAGATTCATCACAAAAAATATATAATTGGTAAGCTATTTTTATTATTACTGATAAACTAGTTTCTTCTTCATCAGGGAAATTAGTTATTCCACTTCTTTTTCCGTTTTTATTATCACTTCTTATTTTTTCCCTCATTTCAGGAATTAATATTTCTAAAGAAGCCTTTGCAGCAGCAAGTTTTGCTTGTTTCTTACTTGTTCCAGTGCCATAACCGTACTTCATATCATTGATAATCACTGTAGCTGAGTAAGGAGTTGAAGGATTTTCTGAAAACAAAATAAAATAAATAACATTATCTGAACATGGTAATGCAATTAAGAAAGGTAAGTATAAAGTACATCACATAATAGGTCCTATGTTGGTATATATTTAAAAACAATCACAATTTAACATGAAAACACAAAACTAAACCTATTCACAATACTATATTAAAATAAATTATGATAATTTTCAGTATAAAGGAAAGTAATCACTATCACTAGTTTAATGTTATTGTACTCCAGTAATAGACTGCCTACTGCATAGAACATTCACTAGAGACAAGTATACGACTTATGTAAGGGTATGACATTACAACAGTCATTAACAATACGTGTCAGTACAGTAGTTATATATTATATAGTAAAGTATGCTCTCCTGCTTTTATATACATAATAAAACTTATAAACATCTGACACTTAAAGCAACAGATTACTGAAAATTAAAGGCCAGATTGTAGAGTATATAATAATAATAACGTCTTTATTTATTCTGATAAAAGTATCTTTAGAATAACAATACAAGTAATAATATATAAGCTATTATGTCTTAGAGTACAATATAATTACATTTAATTAATTAAATTAAATTAATAAATGAGGAAGACTTTAAAATATGAATGAAAAAAAAATACAGATTAAAAGATAGATTAGTTTTGCATCGAGATCTCCAGATCTTCTTAAGATGGAGAAGGTATCATGAGATATTTCAGAGATATGTTTTTCCCAGAAGAGGCTCAAAAATGATTCCAAGCTTTTTGATGGTTGGGTAGAATTTGATAGGACTATTATTTAAAAAGTGGATTGGAGTTTTAAGGAAGTACAGTAGAGCCTCGATTATCCATAAGAAAATGGGACCAAGATGGTGACGGATTTGGAAGTAAGACATATGCTCTCTCTCTCTCTCTCTCTCTCTCTCTATATATATATATATATATATATATATATATATATATATATATATATATACTGTTGAGGTTCAAAATATGTTAAAAATAAATCAAAATAAGTATTCGATATTTGGCATATCAATAGCGGACCAATATTAAGTTGACGTGAATTTATGAGTAAATTAAGTAAATAAAGATGATTCTAAATTTTGTTAAAGCTTATTTAAAATACATATTTAAAAATTTAATATACTAATTGTTTAATAAACACAATTTTTAAACATGTGTAACTGATTGTCAACTTATACATAAGGCATTGCTGCCCAATACTGGCACACTACCGCCATATTTCAAGCACTCTAGGTGTGGAAGTTCGAGAGAGAGTACATATATAATGTCGAATGTTTGAAATATATTGTTCAATTTATGTGTATTGTTAAGAATTTATTATTTTCTATATATAATGGAAAGTTAATTAAATAAAATATGACGTTAAGTATATTTTTATTTTATTACAAAAGTTTTAGTTATTACACAAAAAACAAAACAAAATTTGATTGAAATGAAATATTTTATTTCCGTGGGTCAATGATAATTAATTACGATTTGGGATGATTAAAACAATTAAAATTTAAACACAATTTTTATAGTAAACTGAATAAAATAAGCTCATAAAAATGGTCACTCTCAGTGTGGAGATACCTGAGTGAGGACCTCTAAGCTATATTACTTGATTATTGGATGTTCTGATAGGACTTAGGTCATTATTTAGAGATAGGACACTCCAAATGATTCTACAATACCATTGGCAGTCTGGTGCAAGGAGTTTCAAGTTTC
Organism: Arma custos; assembly: GCA_037127475.1. Taxonomy (NCBI): domain Eukaryota; kingdom Metazoa; phylum Arthropoda; class Insecta; order Hemiptera; family Pentatomidae; genus Arma; species Arma custos. Next base: position 106,747,848 of record CM073761.1, read on the forward strand.
AAAAGAAGTTGGATGAAATAGTGATTCGTAGGCTGGTTTGTGAAGGAGTTTTAGGACACATTGGATGAGGTACATGTGAGTGCTTATTTTACTATAAAAATTGTTTTAATCATCCCAAATCGTAATTAATTATCATCGACCCACGGAGATAAAATATTTCATTTCAATCAAATATTGTTTTGTTTTTGGTGTAATAACTAAAACTTTTGTAATAAAATAAAAATATAATTAACGCTATATTTTAATTAACTATCCATTATATATAGAAAATAATAAATTCTTAACAATACACATAAATTGAACAATATATTTCAAACATTCGACATTATATATGTACTCGTAACTTATTTACGTACTAATAAGGTACATACATATTTTTATATGTTATGTAATATGTAATATTGTAGTAAAAATATTTTTTTTAAATAATAATAATTACGTAAATTGATGGCTAAAAGCACAATTATTGTATGTCCATTTTTTCCCTCTTGAGAAATTAATATCAATTTAAAGGTGGAGTTTAGCGCTTTCCTTGTGCACAAACGTATTATAACCATTCTCATTAAATGATATAGTATCCCATACTACGTACGTACGTAGTATCCCTTACTACGTTGCTTTTGTGGCATTCATCAGACTGGTCTTCATCATCCACATTAGCTTTCAAAACACTTTCAACAATTTCATCATCATTCAATAATTCATACCTCATATCCAGTTCATCGATGTTTACCCATTCGATAATATCATCTAGAGTAAGATTTCCTGTGTCAGGAATAGTAGAACCAAGATAGGTAAGGTCAGACAGTTCCACTGTGCTAGCAAGCTGGCCAGGCTCCATGTGATTTTCTTCCGCTGGCAAAACCTTATTCCAGCATCGTTGGAGAGTGGCGTCCTGCCAAGTTATAAATGGCATCCTTAATATTTTAACTTTTCAAAAAACCTGAAAGATCACAGTCATTCTGCAAAACAAGATTTTCAAGAAATTTTTTTCGGTAGCGACGTTTTTTATAGCGACACTAATGTTTCAATTACCCCTTGATCCATAGGCTGCAGTAGTGACATTGTGTTCCAAAAACTGCTGGTACAAAAACATCATCAAACCACGTTTTAAAGATATCTCTGCTCATCCATGCATTTTTTTTAGCATAATATTTTACAGGGAGAGCATAAGTATTTACATTTTTAAAAGCTCTAGGCTTGACTGACTTACCTACAACTAGTAGAGGCAGTCAATGTACGCCAGTTGCATTTGCACAAACCATAATTGTTAACCCTTCTTTTTGGATTTTATACCCGGGAGCAGCAGTCTCTGATGATGAAGCGAGAGATTTCCCAGGCAGAGCTTTCCGATTTAGCCCAGTTTCATCACAATTATAAATTTTATTGTAATTTAAGTTACGTTTTCGTATCTCCTGTAATAATTTTTCTTTAAGGTCTATTGCTGAAACACTATTTGCACTCAGTTTTTCGCCTTGTATTGAAAGTTGTCGAATGCCATGCCGAGATTTGAATTTGTCCAACCACCCTTCACTAGCTTTGAATGTTGGGTCGCCGCGTAAAATTTGATTAAAATGAAGGGCCTTTTCTTTGATTATTGAATCTGTTAGTGGTAGTCACTGACTTCATTGCTGAACAAACCACTGAAACAATGCATCATCTAACTTACTATATGTGGCAACTTTCATAGTCTTCTTTTTAGTCGCATCTCCATCATACACTTCTATATCCACAATCAAATTTTCTAATTTGTTCCCGTCACGTTTTATACCATTAACTGTCGTACAAGGAATATCATCGATTTTTGCTAAGATTGAAGTACTTTTCCCTTTTCGTAAACTTTTACAATTTCAAACTTAGTAGCGAAATCTAAACTCTAATGGTTTTAAGAGGCTAGAGAGGAGGGAGATAGGGCGGCCATCGATTTGCGGATGAGATTGATGGAATAACTTCAGGGAACTTATTGACTGTCGGGATATTTGGGTGATGTGGGGTTACCAGGAAAGGTTTTGGTCAAAAGTAATGCCTAAGTTATTGACAGAGGAGTTAAAACTGATGGGGTGGTCGTTTAGGATTAATGTTGGGAGGGTGTGGATAGCTGTAAGGAGGGAATTGGAACCTAAAACAATGGCCTGGGTTTTCATAGCGTTCAATTCCAGTTTGTTCAGCTTTGCCCAGGCACTGATCCTATCTAGGTCTTTCTGAATACTGGCGAACGCAAATAATAGCTCAGAAGGAGGGAAGCACAAATAGATTTGAAAATCGTCAGCATGTAGGTGGTAGAAACAGTGGTGAACGGATTTAGGAAGATTGTTGATGTAGCAGTTGAAAAGAAGAGGAGAGATGCTTGAGCTCAGTACCACACCTGAGGACAGAGTGAGGAAAGAGGAAAGGGATTAGGTATGGAAACTACTTGAGACCTGTCAGAGAGGAAAGATTGGAACTATAGAATAGAACTGTTGGAAAAGGACGATGATTTTAGTTTGGTAAAAAGGATAGAATGGTCCAAGGAATCAAAAGCTTTAGAAAAGTCAAGTAGGATTAGCATAGTTGATTTTTTGTAGTCCATAGCTGTATGTATGTCAGTGGTGATTTTGGTAAGGGCAGATTGTATGGACAAACCAGGACGAAATCCTGATTGAAGTGGATCAAGGAGTTTGGACTGGAAAGGTTGGAGAGAATGGAGATTGGCCGGTAGTCTTTGGGAGATCCTGGGTTAAAGGTTTTGTAAATAAAATGGACGATGTTTTTTTTCCAATAAGTCGGGAATACTGCGTTTCGTAGTAAAAAATTATACATGAAGAGTAGGACGGATAGGATATCGATAAGGCATAATTTGAGCAATTTGACTGGGATCTCATCAAAGCAAGTATAACTGGAGTGGGATTTCAGGAAAGAGGAAATAATATCGGTAGGTGAAATGTCAAAGAAATAAAAGTTGTTGGGGTTGAAAGATGGCGTTAGTGAAAAGAACGCTTGAAAGTCATCAGTTAGCTTGATAGTCAGCCTTGATTCCTTTGCAAGTCTTTAATTATTTGACACATCCAGGGAGCGGGATGGTGACGGAAGGTTAAAGTTTTGAGTGGGGCATGGGTATACAGGATGCTTTTGAGATTGCCAGTGAGTATGTCAACCATTGAATCGATGGTAGCACTGGAATAAATTTGATTCCAATTCAGGATTTCGAGGGAAGGTGAGATATTTTCAGGAGTGAGTGCATCTAGGTTTGAAAGGTTAAGTTTTTCTGTAGGATTTCTGTAGTTTGGATATTGTATGAAATTTGGATTAGATCATGAGAGGACAGAAAAAGAGTGGGTAATTGAGAGGAGGAAAGGAGTTTCTGCGATGGGTCAATGACAAACAAGTCTACCTAGGTGTCAAACAGAATACTGTGATGGGTGGGAGAAAATGGAACAATGGAGAGGTGTAGACATAAAAGAGATTTTCAAGGTATAATTGAAATTACTTTAATATAATTAATAATTGAAATATTTTATTAGTAAATTGCAAAGGAGTTTGTGTTATAAAAAAAAAAATGATTATCTACACAGACTCCTTAGCAATTTTCTTAAAAGTAATAAACACAGTTTCTCAACAACAAACTCCAAATGAAACCAATAACAAAAGATACTACACAAAGCTTATCATATATAAAATATTGTCTCATTTATTTATTATATGTGTATGTATATGTATGTATGTTTGTGTGTGTATATATATATATATATATATATATATATATATATATATATATATATATATATATATAGGTTCAAGATGACAATAAAGTCAGTGTAAACCCTGTTATCGTGCGAGCCATTTCATCCTTACTTTTCCTTTTTCTTATGTGTTGTTCCTGGAAGTTATATTATATATAATATAATTACTAAGATAAGAGCAGTGGAGTATAAACTTCATTATTCCAATTGTAATTAAATGACAAAAGGTATTAATATAATAAAGAAACAAATAATGACCTGCTTAATCGGAAATGATTTAAATATAAGAAATTTTCATTTTTACGAGTATATATAACAAAACAGAACCTTATTCATTTTTATCATCACAAAGTATTACAACTTCTGATATTACACCACCTCATAATCAAGTAATCATAATATCATCAACATAAGTTTTGTAATAAGATTAATTTTCTTTATTAATACAAACATACCTAAAGCCTTGAACTCATAAGTCGGTTGTTTTTTAAGAGCATGTTGAACATATTCATGTAAAATGCAAATATAGCTTTTCCCATTAGGATTCATTATCCATTCTCCCCTAGGTTTTGCTTTAGGACCATCATCTAATGAAAAAACAAAACCATTATATAACATATCTGAAGTCTTTATTCAATAATAAGTTATAAAAAAATAACAAACATGTTGTAATTAATGACCTAAAAGAGAAATCTTAGTACTTAAACTTGGGCCAAAATAATGATTAATGATTCTTCTTCTTCCTTGACCATGGGTACTGTAAGGTATAAAAATTAATTAATAAACAAATATATATATATATTTAATTAGATATAGACGAGCATTTGCATTTAGACAAATTGTAATAGGTTAAGTGATATATAAAGCTTAGGATGTAACTTGTAAATATTATTTTTTACCATTATAAATGAATAAGTAATAGTTATAAGGATAAATAAAAAACTCTTTTGAACATCAATTTGAATTTGTAAATGTCAAAATTGCAAAAGATCGATTGTAAGACCGACGAAATGTGGAGAGGGGATGAAAAAGTGGTAGAGAGGCAAGAGGAGCAAAGAGCGGAGGTCTTATGCAGTGGAGTACCAACGTGAGAGGAAGCAGGTAGAGAAGGGACTATGGATCCAAGAGAACAAAGGAAGGAGAGAAGCCGCCATGTTGTTGACAAATACGACAAAGTGACATAAGGTACTGTGACTTTCATAAATTCTTAAGTCAAGTGCTAAAAAATGGGGATTAGAATAGTTAAGAGATAGAATTTAAAAGTTGAAAGGGTACTTGTAAAATGAGTGGGTAAAACCTGATTTATGTTAGTATTAAAAAATGCAAATATTCGTCAATTCTAATGTCATTTGTTTTATCATATGAATCCTTATAATATAAAATATTATTAAAGTTAACATTTATTTATTGGCGCCCGATATTGATATTTGATTAATTATTAATGAAGAGTATTTTTTGGTTAGGTTTTTCATAACAAATAATAATTTATGGTGAGGAAACCAGAAAATAACCTAACAGTACCCTATTTGGTACTTGGCTTCACCAATGCATTGCCTCCACTAATTCCAAACTCTTGCATGTTAAAAATTAGTTAATGAAATAAATTCCCTAATTTTTTAAATAATATAAATAGTGCGGTGTATAAGTGTAATAATAGAATAATAAGTGGCTGAAAATTCAGCTAGGTTATTTGTAAACACCTGAAGTTCACAGAACCTTCATTGGGCAGCTGATTTGTAATTGAACTATGTAATTCTTCATCTTCTTCAATGGCACGGCAACCCACAGGAGGTCAAGGCTTCCTGCAACAGACGCCACCAGTCATCCCTGTTCAGAGCAGCCACCTTCCAATTCCTTATCCCAAGGATAGACCTTCCATCGGCAGTGACGCCTTCTGCCCAACGCAATTTGGGATGTCCAACTGGTCTGGTTCCATGGATCTGTTCGTTGAGGAGCTTCTTAGGAATTTGGTCATCCATCATCCTCTCCACATGTCCGGCCCAACGTAACCTCTCCACATTTATAAATCTGACCAGATCGGCTTCTTGGTACAACATCTGTAGTTCCACATTGGTCCTTAGTTTCCATTCTTGATTTATACACACTGGACCAAATATTCTTCGGAAGATGCGCCGCTCGAACTTCAGTAAAGGTCCAAGGCTGCAGTCCAACCTATTAACAGCCTATAATAAACACCTGTTAGCAGCCTCTGATCTTCTGTCTATCTCCAGCTGCATATCATTGTTTGCATTTACCAGTGTCCCGAGGTAGAAAAATTCATCTACCCGTTCAAATGTAAATTCTCCAATTTGGACCTCAGCACCTCTTCTCACTGCGCCTCGACGCCATCATGTATTTTGTTTTATCCTGGTTTACAACCAGACCAATCTTTGCTGCGGCTTCTTTAAGGGCAATAAAAGCCTCCCTCATGACTGCAAATGACCTGCCTATAATATCTACATCGTCAGCAAAGCCCTGGATTTGCATAGCCTTGTTGATAATGGTACCTCCCACATACACTCCAGATCTCCTCACTGCAATTTCTAGTGCAAAGTTAAATAGAAGCATGCCAGGCAATCACCCTGTCTAAGTATCTTATGTGTCGTGAAGCACTCAGATACTGTTGAAATGATTTGATGAAATAAACAAATATCCTTTTCTGTTAAACTTATAGTTTTATTTATATTGAACACATTTTGTTACAACACACAATCATAAACTTAAAGCTGTTCTTCTGCTGATGCTCACTCAACACTTCAACAGGTGGTGCTAGTGTATCATTTACACATCCATTTATAATATTATAAAATTCACCTAATTACAACAGATACATCCCCCTGAATCTTTACCATGCATTGCACCCTTCTCATTGTTGCTTTAATGAGGCAAAATAATTTTGCTACAGCAACTAAATTAGTAATAGTAACTAACACAATTACAACGTAATTCAAAAACATAATTTATTTGAAGTGATATTTTCCATATGATATTATCATTATAATTATGATATTATCTAAGGTGATATTCCACAACTTAGGTATTCCAGCTAATTAATAATAACAAGTTATATTTTAAGGAAAAAATCAATCAATCTTAAACAGATAAAGAATCAAAACAACTGTGAATGCTGGAACAGAGTATTTCATTACTAGCAGTACCTCTTTTTGACAAAAGTAAATGATGGTGTGGGGAGATGGATGCAAAGTTAAAAACCTCCAAGAGCCTTTATCAGCACTAAAAAGGTACATTGTATCATTAACTTCAATACTTCCCAACAAATGTTCAACCCATTCAAGTCCTTCTATTTCCAGATATCTATCCTCTTCAAGAATTGGAGTGGTAGAGTGCTGAGTTGCTGTGCCGAAGGTTCTGGGTTCAAATCTCGCTGCTGGCAGACTTTTTTTTAATCTTTCAGAGCCCAGAGATGGTTCCTATGACATTTAGGACCCTCCAGGGGATCCCCTAACCTCTATAAAGTGGGTTCCCAGAATATGGTGGTTGAGGGTGATCTAGGACAAATCAGCTCCCTGCTCAACTATTGTCCAAGAAACACTACTGTCTCTATCACGTACTGAACCCAAGATTCTTCATGAGTTGCAGAGGTACAGGTTTTTTATATTTTAATCTACCCTCTTCAGGTAGTATATAGTACTTCCTACCTTACTATGATAGAAAGATAGAACTGATGGCCATAAATATCATCTTATAACCTAATATGTTGAATAATATTAGTTGACCTTATATCTACAGCCCCGCTGAATAAGAGGTTCAGTCGGAATTTGTCCAGAGAGAATTAACTGCTTTCAGATAACCGGAATCGTTTCATTCTCATAGTTTTTCGCTTGAAATGGAGTTGTAATATAAACAATAACTCCTTTTCAAACCAATGCCTTACAAGCCCCTTATTCACCACAAAAATAACTTGAATCCGTTTACTTAAGTACATGAAATTCATTTTGGAGAAAATTAGACTTAACCACTTATTCACCAGGGCTGTAGATATATATGAGGAAGAAAATGGTCCGGGTGGAGGTCAAACAAATTTGTTAAGTTATTTTTTTATAAAATTCTTATTAGTTATTCCTTATAACTTTATAAAATTTCTATAAGTGTCTACAATTTCTAATCTAATTTTATATTTTTTTTTAATTTTTATTTACTATATTTCTGCTCTGATTTTTAATTTTTCATGTGTTACTTTTTTTGGGTTTAAACAATACCTCTTTGATAATATAAGGAAGAAATAGTTGGGGGTGCAGTCAATGAAAACATCAAAATAAGTATAACTTATTTATTATGTGCCGACGTTTCGGCCTACAATGTAGGCCATCTTCAGGGCGAATAAAACAAGTTGTAGGTTAGGGAGCTCAGAGACAAGTCAAACGTCGGCACATAATAAATAAGTTATACTTATTTTGATGTTTTCATTGACTGCACCCCCAACTATTTCTTCCTTAAATTAGAAGATACAGTCGACCAACTCTTCTCTAACATAATCTCTTTGATAATATATTGTACCTCTTTTATTTATTATATAATTCAATCCCCTCTGGTTCTTATTTCTACTACTTACTACATATAATATTATTTTATCAATATATTATATATAATGTTATTCTTTACCATATATTATTTTAATTTATTTGTGTCTTGTATATTTAGCCCTGTAGAAGACCTGCAATATGGGTCGAAACGTCGGCTTCCCAATAAACAGTCATCCCTATATAAGAGAATTTTTTTTTTTACCTCCACCCGGACCATTTTCTTCCTCTTATAACCTACTAGTAAATCACTATTAACTAGAGCAGCAGCTTTCTATTTTATTTAAGCCTCATGCCTTAAATTAAAGGGTTTCTCAAAATGTATATACCTACTGTCTCATTTATCAAAACAACTATGTATAATCTGTGTTGTTGTCTGAATGGAACATGTAAATATAGACATAATTTAGTTAAGGAAATTTTTAGTAATAATTTAAATAATGAAAAAATAAATGTATTATAACAGCTATGGGTATATGTTACAAACCTGGATTTTGTATGGGAAATTTGATAAGTTTTGTTCCATCAGGAAAAGATGGTCTGTGTTGTTCTTTTTCTATTTTTTTTGCTTTGGCATACTTACGCCTATCGGCCCATGAACTGAAAATAAAAATTAACTATTGATATGATACCAAATCAATATAATTTTAATATATATATTTCAAAAGATTAGTTACTCACACAAAGTGTAACCTCTGTTCTTTTTTGAAACGGAATAGTTTTTTACAATACTGTTGTAATGTAAAAGCACCAAGGCTTTGCGACAATTTGTTCTCTTCTGTTGTTTCAATTTTGGCAGTATGCAAATATTGTGGACCTAATAAAAAATTTAGTAAAATGTTTTGAAGGCTTAATGAAAGAGTAACTTAATTCATTGAAAATTATTGGTTACTTGAATATTATATATTTTTTCAAATATGTTAACAGTAATAAAAAATGAAAAAACTAATAGTAACCAAATAAAAATATAAGCAATTAGTTCTGGACAAAATATAATATTGCTTAGCATTGATCTATTTACTTTTAAAATATCAAAACACATGCACAGTTGATGCCTCTATTTTGGCTATAAATTTAGTTTTTATCAAAACTTTTCAGGAATGAATGACTAAGTTTAAGAATGAAGATTTGATAATGAGTGAAAAGTCAAAATTTATTAATAACTAAAGAAATGATCCTGAACTCATAGCTTCATTCTATAAGTCAAAGTTTTAAAGAATTATAGATATGTTCATTTGTAAATGTGTATAGTAGGGTGGCCACTAAAAGTCGATATTGGAATTTTGTCATTCCGAGCCCTTCATATAGCTTAATCTATGCAGAAAATTGGATAGCCGAAGTTTTAGCAAGATCGGAGTACGCTAACAAGTACTGGGCGGTCAAAGTTTCGAAAAATACAATTTTTTGTCTGTTTGGCGGCGTCTTTTGGTCGTAACACTTGAACGACCAATACCTATCATACGATCTATGCATCAAATTAATGGTAATGTTCCTCTCTTTAATTTTATTTATGGTCAGTATTACCGTTACTTTAAGTCCAACTGAGATATTTGAGCATTTATAGTAAAAAAACGTGATCTAGTGCCTTTTAGAACACACTTCCGAAATTATTCAATCATTTTGTTGTAGTGGACAAACTACTGGTCCAATTTTAATTATTGAAAGCTTATTTTTCTCAGCAGCATATCCCGATTCCATTGAGCTGAACAGGGGCAGTGCCTTAGCCATGAAGAACGGATCTGATTGTGTTAGATAAATAATTTAATAGATTTACTGCCAATTAACATACTATTATATTTTTATTTTAGAAATTATCCGTACATTAATAAGTAATTATTACATTATATTCTTATATTCTAACTTTAGTTCATAGGTATACAATACATTAAATACATCTACAAGTAAATAATAATACCTACAATTAAATAAGTAGTTATGGATGGTCTAACTGTCTAAGGGTCTGCTCATAATAGTCTTGGTAACATCAGGATACTATTTCCTACATTTGCTTACCACCTGGAGAACAAATTGCTTTTGCTCTTCATCTTTTGTTAAAAGAGTGTTGAAGTCGGTAATTAGTTTTACTCCTCTCTCCGCTACAACATTCACTACCTTTAGTGAATTGACAATTTTGAGCCCCTCTGTGTACTGTGTGTTGTTAGGCCACATTCCGGGATCTTCTTTGAGGAACTCAGTCTTAATTCTCCACTCGGAGTGAAGTTTCTGGAGCTTCGGTATAGCATCTCTCTCGTGCTATATTGGAATTCGAGCTTTTCCCCAGAAGAGTAATGCTTTTCGAACAGTCAGTGGCGGACTCTCTAAGATTTAATTTCACTACATGCACGTGATAGAATAAAGTTGCCAAAACTTGGCGGTTGGAGGGTAGCTTACCAGTGATTTGGTGAGCGGCATAACTGACAAGAAAAACTCTATCTATACTTCTGCTTCTCGTGGCAGATTCACGAGATGTGGAGGCCATATTGTTAAGGGAGTGAACTACAGCAAAAACAAAACTTGATAAAAATAGTTTTACAATTGATAATAAATTTAAAAAATATATATATATTTGGGTAAAATAAAAAATCAAACAATATTACGACAAAAAGCAAAAACTCACGACACTACTCAGATCATAGATGTTCAAAGGATACTTTGCAACTAACTAAAATTAAGAAAGAATACAAATTCTTCCAGCTATGAAAAAAATTATTTAAACCCTCTATACCACAGACCCTCGACCCTTGGAATCAGAAAGGAACTTGAAATCAACATTACACGTTATGCTCTTGTTATCATGAACCAAAGAACTCACTTGTCTAATAATAACCAAACAACCCTCTTTTAAAAAAGGACAACAAATAGGTACAAAGGTCGACCTAGATCTACATTAAATCAGACTTCATGATAGCATGAATAGAATTCCAGGAATAAATTACAAGAAACATTATTATTTGACTAAGTCCGTTATACCAAGTATTGGTTGACAGGTATTTTCTTTGTAGGTATTATAGGTAGTTATAGTTATTTGAGCTAGATAGAAAAAGGATAATTTGCAGATAAATGAGCCTTCAATAATTCAAATCGGACCAGTAGTTTTTCCACTACAACAAAATGATTGAATAATTTCGGAAGTTTGTTCTAAAAGGCACTAGGTCTCGTTTTTTGACTATAAAAGCTCAAATATCTCAGTTGGACTTAAAGTAACGGTAATACTGACCATAAATAAAATTAAAGAGAGGAACATTACCATTAATTTGATGCATAGATCGTATGATAGGTATTGGTCGTTCAGGTGTTACGACCAAAAGACGCCGCCAAACAGACAAAAAATCGTACTTTTTGAAACTTTGACTGCCCAGTGGCACATGTTAGCATACTCCGATCTTGCTAAAACTTCGGCTATCTAATTTTCTGCATAGATAAAATCAGGTTGAATAAGTCAGTTAAAAAAAATTGCTCTCTATTCTGCTGCACCTTACCTAAGGAAAGCATTTAAGGGAGAATTGGATTAAGTATCTATAGATTATTAGGGTTCATTTGCGATTTGGTATGGTAATAAATATATTTTTTTGTTATAGATAATTTCGCCAAATCTAGAAATTGTATAACCAGAAGAGTTCATTTGAGGCTTTATAGTAATACTATGTAATTGAATGCGGTTTACTCTCAACTCTTAATTAATGATGTTATTTTATCTTTTATTTCATGAAATTTTTCCGAATATAATATGAAACATTTAGTTGGAAATCAGAGTTATCTGTTCATGATATACAACATCGAATTTTCTTGAGTTAAAATAATTTTTTCTGGTTTCTGATAATATGGAAACCAAATTTATTTGGTTATTAACAAAGATTCTTTGTATATTGTAAATGGAAATGTTTCGTCTCTCAGTCTGTTTATCTATATATTTTATTTAGTTTTAATTTTTTGGTGTACGAAGTTTTTGAATAACTTGTGTTTATACCAGTAGAGGTTTGGTATGTAGTATTCAAAGGTTCCTCTATATTACCATTGTTTATTTGCCCATGCATTATGTTTGCCTTCAGGCAGCAGTTACAAATATTGCAATACAACTATAGCTATTCTTTCTGAGATGTTGAGATTTTATAATATGTGCAGAATAATAAATATGGGAAAATTTAATAAAACAAAATTCAAAAGATATCATTAATTAAGAGTCGAGAAATAACTAATGAATCATGATATTTCACCAAAGTTTTATCCCTTTTTTATTTGTATTACTTATTTTAAAAGTATGTTTACCTAAAAATATCTATCTTTTTTATTATAGAAAATAACCATAATAGATATAGTTACCATCAATTTTTGCATTTGAAGAATCACCTTCTTCTGTTTTTCTTCTTTCCTCTTCCTCAAGAGCACGACGATATTGCAAACAAGGTATAGCACTCAGTGGCACATTATGTTTCTATAATAAATTTAAAAGGTGTGTATGGATACAAAAATTGTATTTCATGGAAATAAATACTACAGTCACACAATAAAATGCCAAATCATCTTTATTTTTCAAAAAATGAATAGAATAATTTCACTAATTGTTTTATTCAAACAATAACATTCAAAATGATTTCACCTACGTGATCTGCTATTACCCTTCACCATTCCTGACCACTACATCCTCACCGCCTTTGATGTAGAAAGTTCATTCACAAACATACCTCTAGATAAAGCCCACCCTATAATGGAAAAAACTGGTCAATATTAGAACCCCATACCTCTCTCAACCGTTCCTCATACCTCAAGTCCTTAAAACTCTGTTGTAAATCCAGCTATCTCACCTTCAATGGACAGTTCTTTAACCAAATTTCAGTGCTTGTCATGGGAAATCCTCTCACTCCTTATCTTTCCAATATTGTCCTTAATCTCCTGTATTCCATTTTATTCCTTTTCCCTGTGTGATGTTATTTTCATTAAAAAATACTTAGATCACCTCCCCTTTATCCAAAATACTAATAAAATTCATGAAATCTTATCTTTCTTCAATTCCTACCACCCCCACCTTCATTTCACTGTCGAATATGAATCTAATAGTACTTTACCTTTTCTTGACCTCCTCATCATTATAAACCATACTTTATTCATAGATTGGTACACAAAACCTACCTACTCCAGCAGACTCCTTAACTACCATTACCAACATTCTCACCACAGAAAAATGAATGTTGCCAAAAATATCATTTACCGTTGCCTATAACTCTCTGATCCCTGCTTCCATGAAACGAACAAATCCTTTTAAAAAATAACTTTCCTCTCTATACCATAAATAAACTCATCCATGATCACAAAAACTCTCCAGCCCTAACCACTTACCTCACCAATTCTCCACAATCACCCTTCATTCCCATATATAGATCTCTACCATATATCCCATCCCTTTTTGATAACCTTTAAAAATCCTTATTCTCCCCTATCCCAACCTACAAATCACCTTTAATTCCCATAATAAACTTTCCAGCCTCTATAATAGTGTCATAGATCTCATTCCTCTTAAACACCACTCCCACATTGCACAACTACATTCTCTGCTCCCCTCCAAATCATAACTGCTCCTGCATTGGCAAAACCAAAAATCTCTTAAAAGATAACATCAGCCAGCACAAATACTCCCTTTCTTTCCATGGCTTCAAAAATTTCGGAACGTATATTATACTAGAACAGTACTTTTGACTTTGACAATACTTCAGTCCTCAACCATGTCAAACCACTCCTATCAGAAAGTATCCATATCCAAGTAGAATCTCTTCTTATCAAGCAAAAACAGACAAACAAAGCCTATCCCTAACATACTCCCAAATATTCAATTTATTAAAATGACCTTAATGAATATCCCAATGCATTTTTTAAATTATTTTTTTGACAACTTACAATATTAACATGTAAACTCTACTCTCTATAACTTCTCCAATTATTCTTAAAACTATAGTTTCCATCTTCTATCGTGTTAGCTTTTAAATATTATGCACTTATTTATAAATTAGCTTAATAATACTTTATATATATTTTTTTATATCTAGGTGCTCATCTTAACTAAAATGGCTACATTGATGAGGAAGTTTCTCAGAGAATCGGTGCAGCTGGCAGAGTATTTAGTTTGCTTTGAAGCGGTTTCCTGGGTAAAAGGGAAGTGACAAAAAAACCCAAAATGATGATTTATAAATCGACGTTCCTCCCTATTCTTTCCTACTCTTCCGAATCGTAACCTCTAAACACAAGAATCGGATCCAATTCATGGAGATGCGTTATCTTCGTAAAGTGGAAGGAAGGACACAACAAGATCGGATATGCAACAGTACCATACGCACTGGTCTCAAAGTTAAGCTGGCTGAGACCATCCTAGAGGAGCACTAGCTAAGGTGGTTCCGTCACCTCCTTAGGATGGCCCAGGAAGATGTACAAAACTCGCGTGGAGGGAAGAATAGTTCTTGTGAGGATAGTGTTAAAGAGGCGTTCAGGAGGCGGGATATGGACTGGAGTAAGAGAAGAGATTTGGCCCAGGAAGGAGACATCTGGTCCAGACTCTATAAATTGTGACCCCACACTGCGTCAGCGGTAAACGGGGATAAAAAGGATTATGATGATGATATATTTTATTTTTTTTTTTTTCTTTTTGCCACCCCTTACATTACATTTATTTCAAACATTTTGATGAAATTCTTCAAATTTTTCTTCCTTACTAGTTCCTTATCGTATTTTTACTGAAACAAACTAAACAAGTACTAACAGAAAAAAGAAAGTAAATGCCTGAAACGGAAGAACTCACTAAGCTCAAGTACCAATTAGCTCAAGCGGCAGTTAAGACAGCAAAAGTTTGAGTCACACCAGACGAAGGCCACAGAAACCACGCAGTTGTAACTCTTGAAGATAAGAACTTCATTCATGAAGTCATAATCCAGCCAGCTTGAGCCGTTCACGGGTAATAGAGGAGATATGGAACATTTTTTAAAAGGGGGAGCCCAGATTAAAAGTCTCATTCAATCCTGGAAAGAAACTGGACTGCTGATACAGTTAGACGTAGTGATGCTAGAGGCATCCTTAGTAGGGAGAATCTCGAGGTGGGTTTAGAATGTCATTCAAGATGACTGTTTCATGGGACAACAAAGAAGCTGTATGACTATATATCTTCTATCTGTTGAAAGAATGAAGGAACCCAGGTCAATATGAAGGCGAATTCGCAGAGAAACTCCTAGTGCTCTATAATAGGCTAGTGGAAAATTCCATGGAGACATTTGGTCAGGCCAAAGCAGGCCAACGGATGCAATTTGTAAGAGGAATTTTAAAGGTGCAGTGGAACCATTATGTTAAATGCTCTGGGTCTCTTCCACAGGACAAGGATTTCTTAACTTAACTTCTTAACGAAAGGATGTGTGAATTAAACTTCATATCACAAAAGTTTTAATGCTGGGATACGATCTGATCGTGGGATGCAATCTGTAGCAGCAAGCAGGATTAGGAATGCGGGTTGAGCAAGGATACCGTTAATTCCGGTTAGGAGAACGAAAATGCTGGGATCAGTCCAAGGTGTCGAGTTCGGGGCAGTTAAATGCAGTCAGGAGGTCGTCGAGGACATTGTCAACCAATCTGTTTTACCATGAAGACGAAATCCTGCCGACCACAGGAAAAACGGAGCATCGAATTATGCTCAAATCAGATAGGCCGGTGTATGTTAAGGACAGGAGATACCTCCGAGCGATGAGTGAACTTTTACATAAGTGGATCATCAGGCATAGTAATTCTCCCTTTAATAGCCCTCTGTGGGTCGTAGGGAAAAAGCAAATACGCCAGGAGAAGAAAACAATATTGCGTTGTTGTAGACTACCGAAAGTTGAATGAGGCAACACAAGATGAACAGTAGCCCCTGCCTCGTGTCGAAGATATACTCGATAGGTGGTGGGAGCAACTATTTTTAGCATGCTAGATCTCAAGAGTGGGTATCACCAAGTTCGAATGGCAGAGGAGGATATTAGTGATCCAGTGAGGATGCCATTTAGGTTAAAGGGGACCCTGCTGACATTTCAACGCCTTATGTAGGAGAACTAGAGAGGCTTGGGGGAGGATGTTTTCCAGGTTTATATGGATGAACTCAAAGTGTTCAGTCGGTCTGAAGCGGTGCACATCAAACACTTGAAAGCGGTATTCCATAGAGCCCGCCAATCTTAAATTATTGCGAGGAGAGTCGAAGTTTGGGCTGCAGGAGATCAGATTTCTGTGGCACATGGTCTCGCGATCGGGCGTGCTGCCTGATCAGGAGTGAGTAAGGGCAATTCAGGAGGCCCTGTTGCCATTTAATATTTGTGGTGTTAGGCACTTCTTGGGCATGGTTAATTACTACCGACGGATCATTCCGGCTATTGCAGAATTGACACAACCACTGACGGAAGTACTGGAGAAAGGGAGGCAGTTTGCGCTCAGACCAGCTCAGCTAGTATTAAATGTTGCTTGGAGGTCCTAACCTCGCAACACTTACTAGTCTTCCCCGATTTTCAATTAATGTTTCGAATTACCACAGACACGATTGGGGCAGTCCTATCTCAGAATTTTTCTGGGGCGAAAAACCTATCACGTACGCCAGCCGGAAGTTAAACGGAGCAGAAAGTCGTTATAGAACGGAAACTAATAGCATTAGTCTGGGCGATTGAATATTTTCAACCTTAGGACGTTCGAGCTGTTCACGGATCACAAACCACTGGTCTATTTAAATACTCTGAAGGAATCATCGGCGCACGTGCCAAGGTGAAAAGAACAACTAGCAGCTTATACATTTCAGATCGCCCACAAGAAGGGAGTGGAGAATGCGGTTGCAGATTGGCTGTGGTGGGACCTCATGGTAAACGCAATTGATGAGGAAGGCCATTCCACAGGCCTTTCCCATTCACGCTCCCTGGGCGGAGTAAGGACCCGAAATACCGCTAGTTTGTCAGGGTTCTGAGGACAATTCCGTTGTGTCTGATCGATCTAGTGATTTGCCTGAGATCGATGAAATCATCGACAAAACACTTCAGATCATTATCAAGTCGAAACAAGGATCGGGAGTCGAAACTAAAGCATATACTTCTGAAGGGTCATCTGTGGTGATTGTATGCACTCCGGCTACGGAGGATGACGACGCTTGTTTACGGAATTCGCTTTCCCCGGTTGTAGCTGCCATATTTTTGTCGGAAATAAGCTCCTCATAGATAAATTACAGAGTTTATGGCGACAAAAGCGGATAGGGATGGTGTATCTGGTAATTAGGTGTTTACCAAATCAAATCAAAACATCGCTGGGTCGAGAAAACATTAGGGGCTCTCAAAAGATAGTATTTTTGGAAGTCCATGGGGAGTATGGTACGCAAGTATCTTGAACGATGTAGTTTGCCAACGGCAAAGTATGATGGTACCGGTGGCGGAATGAGAAGTCTCCCATGGCGGCGGAACCCCTGCTTTCAATTCAAATCGATATACGCTCCAATGAGGGCCAATCGTGGCTCACCGCCATTGACTCTTTCAGCAAATTCGCATTGGCATATCCTGTCGAGGAGAAAACTCCGGGAACAGTTTGGGAAGGAGTCCTTATATGGTGAGCAAATACAGGGTGCCAGAAGAAATTGTTTTCGGACTGTGGACGCGAATTCGATAATGCCTTGATAAAGGAGAAATGCAAAATCTTGGGAATTTCGTGGCGATTGAATACACCACATCACATTATCGGCAGATGCACGGTCGAATGGCTTCATAACACACTTAGAGAATACCTTCAACTCCTCAAGTTGGGGTGGACTTTAGACCAATACAAAGTGAATGTGATAGCGTATAATCATAAGATACATTCCGTGACGGGACTATCACCTCTTGAAATCGTGTTTAGGCAGGTTCGCCAAGATCGGGAGGGGGGAGGGCAGAGTTCCTCATAAAGTGTTACAGCTCAGCCCGGAGGTTTCGCTTCAGGAGTGAGGGCATTACTCCTTATGTGTTAATAAAGTGTGTAAATTTTTGATTTACTTCCTTTTACAGTTTTATTTTTGGTGATCAGTTGTGGAGCCTATGTACTGTTTTTTTTTTTGTAATCATTGTATCTTTCCTTTTTGTCATTAGTCATAAGTTTATAAACGATATATTGTCTATATATACCAGAGGTAAGAGAAATGAAGTTTAGCTGTTCATTAAATGTGTGTTGTTACTTTACCCAAAACCCCCTTTTTTTTTTTTTTTATCGTTTTACATCCGTCTAATTATAACTTTATATATATGTGTGTGTGAGTGTGTATCCATATACATACATACTTTTTTTATGTGAATGAATAAACATGCTTAATAAACAAACTCCAAAAAATATATTTAGAATAATATTCATTAAAATTTTACAAAAACACTAGAAAATGGGTAATCCGTCTATCGAGGTCAATGTTCAATAGTTTTATTTTTTTTCAACTCTAAAGTGGGTATCAATAAATAAATATAAATTTATATAAATCAACAAAAATAATTAAAAATTGAATATATAAATTTGACTAAGTTCATAAATTAATGTAAGTATATTTCATGTTGAATTTAATATAACTTCATTTTTTACGAATATCTACATATTTTTGTTATCCTTTTAACCTTTAATTAAATCAATATCTATGCATTATCAAAAGCTAATTAACCGTGATCTTCACAGCATGATCTCCTGCACATCATTACTTAACACTTTCCAGTTGGCACCAATTAATAAACTAATAAAACAGTTCTTCAGTCAAGCAGGTCTCCTTCCCGAAGTACTAATCTCACATATGGCAGGTTCCCCAGAAATGAAGAGTGTCTTCCATTTCTTCAGAATTACAAAGTAGACAATTGTCGGAACTTTCATGCATCCACAGTTTTAAGCTCAACTATAGTACTTCAATCCTGCAGGAGAAAATCGACAATATCGACCTAAGGTTTGTAAAATCATTTAGATAAATTGTAGTGGTGGTACCATGTGCACACAGCCCTGTATAAATGTAAAATCTAGATTGCAGACACTTTTCAAAATTCTATTGCTTCTCTGATTTCTCCACCCGTGGCCCAAGGACTGTCAACTTCCAGCAGAAGCCACTGGGGTTTGACGCATTGAGACTCATTCCATAAAGTTCCTCAAAATAATAATCCATGAAATATTGGAAGATTCATTCATTCATTCATGTACATTTTTAAGTATTTATATAGTATATTAATTATAAAACTTTAATAGTTAGAATAAATGAAAACTATAAAAATTTAAATTGACTTATTGAGATCATAATATTTTATTTTATTTTTTTTAGGCGTTCCAACAAGGGCCTAACTTTTCAACTTTTCGGGTCAGAGCTCCATGCCTCTCAATGCAACCAATCCTCTTCCAGCAGACAGCCAGCCATATCCTCCTGGACTCCCTCTGTCCACCTGTTTCTGGGCCGACAACATCCTCCTCTCCTTGATGGAACCCAATCCAGGACTCAGTTCGACCAACATTCTGACAATCTCTTCACACAGCCATATCTTTTTAGAGGGTGTGCTCCAATCTTTTCATTAACAGATATACCCACATTCATCCTCAAACGAATTTCTTGTTTTATCCAGCCTGACTGTATACAGAGACACCTCCCGAAATCCATCTCAAACGCCTGCACATTTGAGTACAGACGCGGGATTATAGTCCATGTTTCTGAAGAGTATATTTTTTTTCACGGAACAGGTTTAGAGACCACACAAATATCATTATTTTCACTTCTTTTCATAATACCTCTTCTCTTCTTCCTTCTTTCTTCCCACTTTTTCCTCATTTTTTCCGATTGTTCTTTCCTTGGTCCACGCTGTTCCTTTTTATGAAGAGTATATTTTATTTTAAAAAAATAGATAATATGATATTATTTTTTATTTTAGAAGCAAAAAAAAAAAAATCATAACTTGACTAACATTCTCTGAGAGAGAAAAATAAGAGTTAATTTCAAACACAACCCTGTTTCCTGATTAAAGTAATATTTAAAAACTTATTTTGAATTAAATATTATCACAGCTAATACTAACTATTTAAATAATGAATCTTACCCTAACACTTCCTTGACCCAGATAGTAAGGACGGCTAAAAGTACATACTCTAGTTGCTTTATGCAAATAAATTGGCATCCCACTTTTATGATTGATTTTAATCCAACCTTCTGGTAGCATTTCAAAATGGTTATATCCTAGTTCTGAAAGTAAACAATATAAATTAGTTTTAATTTGATTAATAATAAATATGATGTTGTTTTGCCAACGGAACTCTATTCCTTTTCTATTCCAGCTAATATTATCAGTATATATTGTCTCCTTTGATTACATCCAATGCTGCAATTTACTGAATGAAACCTAGATCTGAAATTGTAATGAACTTTCTTAGAAAAAAATCACAATAACTGTTACTGCATTATATATTTTTTTTAAATTAAAGATAACTATAATAAAAGAATTTTTATTTTAAAAGATTACTAGATAATAATTTTTAGAAAATGGTTGAATAATAATTATTTCTTGAAAAAAGTAAGTATAATTTGATATTTGTTTTTAACAAGTAACTGCCAGTTAATCCAATTTCCAGTAAAGATAAAAAACACAGTTAAATAGTAATGTTTGATTCAATCGAGAAAAAATATAAAGAAAAATAAATTTTAAATTTCTAGTTATTTAGGTAATAGAGGGGATATGTGGTGATTAAAAAGAGAACATTATTTCTAAATGTTTATGAAAAATTTTATTGTTTTTTAAATCATCAACTAATGTAATTAATTATATATATTTCTTAAAATTAATATTTTATTTTAAGTAACCTGAATTTCATTGCATTTCAATTAATATAATTTATGAAACTAATTCTTATAAAATATTTATTTTAAAATACGAAGTATTGTAAAATATGCTGTAACGCACATTAATTTATCAAACTGAAAAAAAAGAATGATCAAGAAAATTAACTAACAAACATTATTTCCAGTTTGGATTTATTTAATAGGCACATATGCTATGATTGAGAATGTCAAATTATATATAGTTATTTATATAACTATTAATAAGATATTTTAAAGTTAATTTAATTTTATATTTTTTTTTTTTTAGTATATTTTACACAATATAATAAAACATGATGCAGTCAGAAATTTATGAAAATAGAATCTCCAGATAAAGATTTTGTGTAGGGGAGGAAAGATCTTGGTAATGCATGGCCAAAACTAATATAATTCTTCAATAAATTGAATATAAAATAATCTGATGAAAAAAGATAAAAAAGAAGCAATTCTCTTTTCTTGACGTGGTACACTGTGACGTCACTATTTGAGAGATAGTCTGTGAGTAGTAACAGTGACCCCACTGGACATGTCAGCTCTGACCTCTTTGGAGCTGGTTAGAGGTAGTGGCACTCAGGTAACCTTAATGTCCAAACAACCAACTTATAAAAGGACCCCCGGAATCTTCAGTGACCAGTGACTAAAAACATTTATTGTACAGGAAAATAACACACACTTGTGTTACAGTACATTTGCAGCGCTGATAAAAACATCTGACCATGTTAATTGTGGGAAAACTGGAGCTGTCATCCTCCGGCAAATTTACTCGCCAATATCGGACGTCTGAGCTACCTTTGTTACCTATTCCCATTTGGAACCCGTATGCTTCTAGTTATTACTTCCTTAATTTTCCCTCACTTGGATTATTGCAGTACAGTGTATGGTAGTGTCTCTGGAGATCTCAAGACAAAAATAAAATTACAGTGAGACTCCATTGTCATATAATTCGAAGGATTGAAGTGCCTTTACCCTTCCTACCATCATAAGTACTTCTTTGCGTCTTGTCTGAACTAAGCCATCCTATTCTGCTGTCCATCACATATTTCCGATATCATCACATCATTCCGATATAAAACTTCTGTCCATTACTATTACCCCTATTTCAAGCTTAAGGATCAGTACATGACTCCCCATTGAATCCCGTCTTTTGGTAGATCTTTCCCTATACGATCCTCCTCCCAGTGGAATTTTATATCTTCTTCCATTTGTTACTCTAATGACCTTATGATTGTTGAATCCTGTATATTTAATCACTTCATAACCATAAAATTCCCAAAACAATCAGAAATGGTTGTTCAGTTTTATGATCAAAACTTGTCAAATCAAAATATGGATGAAAGATATGTTTTAATGGTTTTAATTTAGTCTTTCACACATCCAGTCGCACTATTTTAAGAACAGCTTAAATAGTTGTTATTGAATGTTTATTTCTTTTTTTCTTCACAAAATTTGTATATAATTATAATTCTTCTCTTAATGAATTATTGCCTACTATCTTTTTTTATTCTTTTAATTTGCTACTAGGAGTTAATTCATGATTTATTTTGGTAATTATTCCTATCCTTGTGGCTTTAGATAGCGACCATTTTAGTGATTTCAGTGTTACATCAACACGTTCTCCACCTTCCCCTCCATCACTGACTATATATGCATTAAACAACCTACTTCTATATATTTGAAATCTCTCTGCCTCTCCCCTGGAATCACCATATTCTTTTTATATTAACAATCTCAATAATTACAATGAATAACAAAAACTATGGGAAAGGAGGAGAAGTGGTGGGGAAAAGACAAGACTAGGCTGTAGATTATGTCGACGTAACACTGACGTCACTAAAATGGCTGCTATCAAAAGTCACAAGGATAAGAATATTTACCTTTATTTTCATTGAATTAATTAATTTATTTTATTTTTTCACTATGAGACCCTCTAGTCCATATTTCATGTCCTGACTTATTATTGTAAAGGAACTTGTC
Source organism: Arma custos (assembly GCA_037127475.1). Lineage (NCBI taxonomy): Eukaryota > Metazoa > Arthropoda > Insecta > Hemiptera > Pentatomidae > Arma > Arma custos. The sequence continues at coordinate 106,770,908 of CM073761.1, forward strand.
CCAAATTAAATTTTTAAAATTATTATTATAATTAAAGTTGACTGCAAAAAGCTTAAAAGATTTTAGCTAAAACTATTTTGTTATAATTTGAATGTTGTTTATGTTCCTGGTAAAAATCTTTATGTCCCCAATAGGCTATTCATAAATTTAAAAGCAGACGAGGGGTCAGGAATGATGGATGGTACGTAGTAAGGTCCAAAAGTTTCCAGCCGGGGATAGAAGGAAAGGTGAAAGAAAAAAAAATGGTTTTAATGTTTTTCAAAATATTCTCCTCTAAGTTCAACACACTTAATACAACACTTTGGCAACATTTCTATACCATGAAAAAAATAATTTTCTTCTTTGTTAAAAAAATGTTCTTCCACTGCTGCTTGGAGCTCTTCGTCCTAAATCGCCTCCCACGAAGGTCAGATTTTAACTTTGAGAAAAGGTAGAAGTCGCTAGGGGCCAAGTCTGGGTTGTAGGGTGGATGAAAGATTTCTTGGAATCCACAATCAATGCTGTTTGGACAGGGGCATTGTCGTAAAGGAGGCAGACACCTCTGCTTAACTTCCCCCGCCTCTTCTCTTTAATGGCGTCTCGTAACCGGTGAAGTAGGGCTGCAAAATACTCACCATTCATTATGGTATTCCTTTCTTTAAAATCTATCAGTAGTCCCAAAAAATTGTGGCCATTACCTTTTTTGTTGACTGCATGACTTTTGCCTTTAAAGGAGGTCCATTTCATGGACTCTCTTTTGCTGAGTGGGTCATAATATAGAACCATTGTCTCATCCCCAGTTACAACTGAGTCCAAAAATTCTTTGGGTCGGCATTATACTCGCGTAAAAATTCATTGCAGCAGTGAGCTCGTTCCTGTTTTGGAGCAACTGAAAGAATTTTTGGAACCCATCTTGCACTAATCTAGTTCATATGCAAATTTTCTTTGATGATCCTCAAAATACTTGTTTTTGAAAGCCCCAACCTCGCTGCTATTTCCTTGGTTTTCAGTCGCCGGTCAGACAGCAATTCAGATTCCACAAGTTGGATTGTTTCAGAAGTAACAGCTTCCAATGGGCGACCGGTGGACGCGGGTCATCTTCTAGACGTTCTCTCCCAAACTTAAATGATTTTGCCCATTTTTTCACTGTGGAATACGAGGAGGACTGCCCGTATACACAACCCAAACGCTCTTTAGTTTGCGTAGGAGTAAGACCCTCTTTACAAAAGAATTTAATAACCGCACTGTATTCGAGTTTGAACATTGTAAAAATGGGGAGTTTCCTTCAAGGCTGGACTGAGGAAGTGCGGGCAATGGATATGGAGTGAGAAGGCATGGACCTGCATAGGCGTGCAGGTCCCAGGACGTTTGAAGGAGGGAAAGCAGGTTTTTAGGGGGGAGAATGGGTAGGGTAACGGGGGCACTGGAGTGGGAGATGGGTGCGGGTGTCTCTCTTACTTCTTGCGGATAGCGAAGGCTATAGTGTCCTACTCACTGCCTGAGTCATCACAGTGCCCCTCATCCCTATCGACGCCTACTGTCATCTCCAAGTGGTACCCCCTGGGGAGTCCATGAGTCTAAAAGACATCAAGGACTCGCGAACGACAGAGGGGAGGGGGTTCTGTGTTGGCCTTAAAACACCCAAGCCAAGTGTAGGGAGCACAAGCTGTGGCTGGATGGCAGAGGGTGTATAAACACACTGTCTTTGATCGACCCACTTGGGGCACCTGGCGCACCCCATTGTATTTAGCCCGCTGCAGGGAGAGGGGGTAGTACCTGCAGTGTAATTAAATCCCACACACTCGTGGGAACAAAATGAACCCCAATACTAATTCACACTTAAAATCTTTTAAATTTATCAGTGTCTGAGGAAGAGCAATCTTCCTTAGACACTTCATTTCAGGAAAATCCAGCAATGGACTCTTTAGATGACTCCTTGGTTGAGGCCCAGTTGCAGGCGTTCACTACGGAGTCGCGGGGACTGAGAGTCATGGCGGGGTTGGGGGAGGCGGTCGCAGCACATACTGGAGTTGCGGCAGCCTCTGCCGGTCTTGTGGTGGCGGGTCCCTCTAACCTTGATATGACGAACCCGCAAGCCCCTGGAGGCTTAGACAGTGCTGTACAGACGTCTGGTCCTCTCCGTAATGTCACTTAGAGGAGAAATAGGCGCAGGCGTACTAGGAGGGCTAAAGACCTCGTCAACAGCAGCATTGCCTCGATGACGGAGCCGTTTCAGGAGGGCGATGTAACTGCAGGATTTCTTCGGGAACCGGCAGTCAAGTCATCTCTGAAAGGGGTTCCGGGGTCGGGAAGACGTGCTGAGGTGGAAGCATACCGGAGGGCAGCGCCTGTCGGAGAAGCGGGGTTTCCTGGGAAACCAGCAGACAAGGCAGGCCGGAAAGCGGAAGCCCTTTGGGGTGGGCCCCTCGTCTGCACCTGTGTCAAGGAGCACAGCTGGTGGGTCGGGTTTCTCTACTAAACCGTCCCACAGTTCAGGAGTTCCCCCTCGGACAACGGAGAGGGCTGTCACGGCTAAGAAGAGGCCCAGAACATACCCGGGCAATACGGCTCCTGTAGCCAAAAAGTCTGGGGATACTGGGACCCACTCTAAGTCTTACTCGAGGGAAGTTGGAGACAGGAGGGTTACTGTTGTTCCTAGCAGCAACCCTGCGACCAGACTGTCCCCGAGTGAATGTGATTTTATTAAAAATTACATTCTTCTAAAGTTGGATGAGATTGAGGAGGTTGGCAAGGTGCAGCCCCAGTTTGGTGGCATAGGCTACAAAATGGGTGGCTGTGTAATTGCATGTGCTAATCATCCAACGCAGGAGTGGCTGGCTGACGTTGAAGCTGGCGTTGTCTTGGTTTATCCCTTCGGATTGACGACGTGAGTATACTTACGCAGCAGGTGAAAGTAGGAGCCTTCTTCCCTACTGATAGAGTGATCTCGAACGAAGTCATCATCAAAAGGTTGAGGGTGCAGAATGGCATAGACATTGCAGACATGGCATGCTGGCAGCTCCACCATGTCAGGATGCTGGATGGTGCTGCACGTCAGGGGTTCTACGGCATTCTTAGGATTCCTGAGTCAAGCATAAGCAGCCTTAGGTAACGCTATATGCAGGTCCACTTTGGAATGCATAGGGTAACCCTAAGGTTGCTCAAGAGGAAGCCAGCCAGAAAAGAGATCAAAGATCAGGCAGGCGTAGTCACTCCTCAGCGTTCTGGTGTAGCTCCTAGCAGTGGTGAGGTGGATCTATAGACCACTGCTGGGATTGATAGCGACACAGCAATGGAACCCTAGGTCCTGCATCCTGCATAAAACTAAACTAAATATGCTGCCTCTCTGGCAATTCTGTTCTAGTCTTGCAGCAGCCAAGTTGTCCTCAACTGGGGAAGGAATGAGGGCAGATTTCACCATTGCTGCCGTATATCTGCCCTACGAGGAATCTAACCCCACACAGATCCTGGAGAGGATGTTGGAAGATGGGGTCTCTAATATCCTGGCTGCCCTAGATACCAATGCTCATCACGAAGCCTGGGGCAGTCATAAAAATAACACCAGAGGTGAGAAAATATTTGAGTTTATCATTAATTCTGATCTTGACATTTTAAACAGGGGAAATAGAGCAACCTTCTGTAACAGGTTGAGGTTGGAGGTGATATACATCACAATAGCTTCAAACGAGGTAAGTACCAATATAAATCACTGGCATGTATCTGATGAAGAGACATGCTCAGACCACAAGTATATTAGATTTAACTTTAGCCAAAATGTTCCTCAAATACAGCTGTATAGGAACCATAGACGAACTGACTGGGGGTCCTTCCATAGCATTCTGGTAGAGAACGTTAGGAACTGTCCTAAGGTCATAAAAAACACATGGCAGCTGGAACTCCTTAATGAAGCTCTGACAGAGACCATTATGGAGGCTTACACCAGTAGCAATTGTGTATGCTACACTAATTCCAACAGGAAAACCTCCTGGTGGAACGACAATTTCAACAAGCTAAGAAATAGCACCAGGGAGCTGTTCAATGCTGCTAAGAGAACTGGAAAGTGGGATTCCTACAGAGTCTCTCTCATGGAATACCACAAACAGGTAAGGAAAGCTAAGAGGCAGGCATGGAAGAAGTATTGTAGTGAAGTGGATAACACTCCTGCTGCCTGTCACATTAAAAAGATACTGGCAAAGGATGCTGGACATACAGTCATGGGTACGCTCAGGACAATGAGTGGATACACGCATGAGGTGGAAACCTTGAGGGAGTTGGCCTATTGTCAATTCCCAGGGTGTGTAATCCAGGAGGCGTGTCCTTTCACTCCAGCAGACCACATCCTTAGTTCTGATGGTGTACAGTGGGCCAAGGCCATGGAAATCATAAACATGAGCTCCCTCAAATGGGCGATAGATATGTGTGAGCCCTACAAGTCGGGAGGTCCTGACGGTATAATGCCGGCCCTGCTGAAGCAAGAATTTCCAGTCATTGGGACCTATCTTCTGGAACTTCTTAGAGGTAGTCTGGCTCTGGGGTACATCCCTTTTAAGTGGAGAACATCCAAGCTCTGCTACCTCGCTAAACCGGGCAAGGGGTCATACTGTGATCCGAAAGCCTTCAGACCAACCTGTCTGGAGTAGCGTTCCAGACGTTGAAGAGGAAGGACCTATGTCTGATACGCTCCTGAGGATTACTCCCACCACACAGATAGAAAACTGAAGTCAGTCGCCTTCCAACTGTCTCAGAGGTGAGTCGAGTTTTCCCCCCTATCAGTGTTTGATCACGAACTGAAGGTTAAGTGTTTAACTGGTTGAATCCTGAGGGACACTAATGCGAGTCAGAATTCCCCCCCAGAATTGGAGAGCTTACCCAATTAATAAAATATTAATTGTGTAGCCCGGTGTGGACAAGAAAAAAATTGCTTTGTTTATTATTAAATTTTGCGGTATATTGGTGATTTAGACAGGACATTTTGCGTGCTTTTATTATTATTATTTTTATGGGTTATCCAAATCCCAGATTGGAAAAAAAAATGATAGACTGGAGGCAGTGTTAAAAAAAATCATAGATTAACGTAAAAATGGGGAAAAAAATATGGATCTCGGAGGAGATTAGAAAAGGGGAAAAAAACCAACAGACAGCAAAGAAGAGGCCCAAAAAGCTTTATTGAGACCCAAAAACACCCTGAAAGAAGAAGGGAAAAACAAGATGGCGGCAACAAGTAAAGTGAACCCAATGGATGTGGTTGAAATAAGTGAGGAAACGACAGGCGAAGGGGAACCTAGCCCAATGACGAGGTTCGTTGAGGTCATTGGTGAGGGGGCCTCTAAAAAGCATATGCAGGCCACCAGCGAAAGTGAGTTAAACGAAGGTATGGAAACAGATGGGGCCATTATTTTTAGCCCCAAATTGAAAAAAAAGAAGAGGCAGAGGGAGGTAACTCCCCCTCTCCTCCCATGCGAGGACAACCTAGGGGAAAAGGCAAGACAAATTCAAGAGAAGATGAGGAATTACCTGGAAAGGGCGAAAAACTCCAGTTATAGGGAGATCAAGATTACATTAATGGGAGCGTCGCCTCCCTGCGAGATATCATCCTTGGACTGGAGACAAAACGGAATCTAATACCAACGTTGGTGAAACATGTGGTGAGGGAGGTGCTCTGCATGGAGGAACTCCACCAGATGGTTGCCCGAAAGGTGGCAGACATTGTAGCCCCAGTGATAACTAACAGACGGGCACAGAAGCCAAAAAAGAGAGACCCCCAAGCAGTCAGAACCAGGGACGTCAAAGACTGGGAGTAATTACCAAGGAGCGCAACCGGCACCGATGCCACAAAGGGCCAGCGGTTCGGAGATATGTGGAGGCACTAATATGACCACGGAGGAGGATACAGAGGAAGCAGAATACACTCAAGTAGAGAAAAAGAAGAACAGGAGAGATGGGGGAAAGGGTAAAGAAAAATAAAACCCAATCCCGACACTGGAAGGAAAGAAGCCAAAGACGATGGCAGTGATTGTGAAGTCTCTGCCGAAAAAACCAAGTAGCGTGAAGGCGCCGTTCTATATTACGATTGGCACAGTGGGAAAGTCTCCATCGGAGGTAATCGAACAGCTCCCGTCACCGACGGAGCTGGGAATCGAGGTTAAATTAGTAAGAGCCACCAAGGCAGATGTAGTACTGGTCCGAGTAGAAGACAGGAGCGCCGGGAGAAAATAGTTGCCTGGCAGAAACTTAAGGAGAACGGCCTTGAGGCTAAGGCTGCTAGAAGAAGGTGGCCGAGGATGGAAGTCTGAGGAGTTCCAACTGGATGAAACGAATCAAAACTCACAGAAGTAATAAAAGAAAGGGTGAACTCAAAGGGCATAGAGGTCAAAGATGAGCAACTGCGCATCCTATACGGGAGACAAATTAGGGTAAACAGGGTTTACCAAAACCTGGGTGATCGAGTAGCATCCCCACATTAGGTACGCCCTGCACAGTGAGAAGGTGTGGTCGGAGGATGGTGGGCCCTCACCTTCCTGGACACTCTCGACGCTCAAGATGCCTACAGTGCCAAGGATATGGTCACTCAAGGGCAACATGTAAACAGGAAGGAGTTACATGCCGTTGGTGTGTGGAACTGGGGCATTTAGCCAAGGAATGCCCCAAAAAGAAGGCAGGCGATAGACCCACCTGCAGCAACTGCAAGAGGGAAAATCAGACGAATACAAGGCACCAGGCTGGTAGCCGGGACTGTCAAGTACACTGTAAGGAGTTCCAGCAACTCGCGAAAAGGACGAGATATGACTGATGAAGACTAATCTGTCTGTCATCCTTCTTGATGAAGATTTTAAAGAAGATTTTAGACAGGCACATCAGAGAGGGTGTATTTGTATTTGTGTATATGTATATATGAGGGTGAATAACCCCATACACCCTGCTACAATTTGCATATCAAGCAGGAATATCCTGCGAGGTTGCATTTTTTAACCTGGTGTCAAGATTGGAGAAATCTTTGAAACAGGGGGAAACTACTGTAGGTATCTTCGTTGTTATTGAAGGTGTCTTTGATAGAAGGCCTTACAGTACCATAAGTAAGGACGTTGAGCCAGTTGTGTGCAGATGGATTAACTCCATGCTGGAACACAGATCTCTAATCTCTGAACTGGGTGGATCCAAACTGCGGATAAAGCCCAATGGGGGCTGTCCGCAGGGCGGTGTCCAACATGACCAATAAAGCCATTAGATGCCTTTGGGCTGTAAGAGAGCAGTGGGTAATTCCTGAAGTGTACACGACAGCCATTAGACCCATTGTGACCTATGCAGCCCTGGTGTGGTTGTGAGGCGCTTGTAGAAGTGGACCCAAACTCATGCTGGGAAAGCTACTAAGATTGGCCTGTCTATTGATGACAGGTTCTATGAGGACAACTCTGACTGCTACAATGGAGATAGTACTTGGTCTAAGGCCTGTAACTTTAGAGCTGGAGTACCGAGCCATGATCTCCCTGTACAGGCTGAGTAAACTGTTCATAATCCCATCTGTCTCGGCTCACTGCAGCTCATGAGAGCTGTTCTCTAGAATTGAGTCCGATCGCATTTTGGCCATGAGATCAGATTCAAAGAAAAGGGACTTTATGTAACCCAATTATAGGGTCAAAATTTACACAGGAAATCGTCACAAGCCTTGCAACGGCATCAACTGTTATACAGATGGCTCTCTTACGGCCACTGGTGCTGGGGCAGGGTTCTAGAGGAAGGACAAACCTGGGGTAGGCACTTGGATCTTCCTAGGTAGGTATACTTCTGTATTTCAATCAGAGGTACTTGCTATAAACTACTGTGTACGGTCATTACTGGATGAGCAGATGTCTTCTAGAAGGATAACCTTCTTTACAGACACCCAAGCTACCATTGGTGCACTGAGAGGGCACAGTACAAACTCACAGATTGTTTGGGACAGCTACACAGTTCTCAAAAACTGGTGGAGAATAATAGGGTTAGCATTGAGTGGGTTCCTGGACACTCGGGCAATGAAGAAGCTGACAGGCTAGCCAGGCTGGGATCGGATAACATTCCATGTACTCCCGAACCAGTATGTGGCAATAGTCTCAGCTACACCAAGAGAAGAATAAAAGATATCTACCTTAAAAATCGCACCAATATTGGTGCGGGCAAAAAGGATTAAAACATTCTAAATTATTCCTTGACAACACCGTTGAGAAGAAATGTATGCTGTTCTGGATCTGGACAGGGTAGCATTAAAAATAATCATAGCGGCATATACGGGTCATTGTAGACTCAACGCCCATATGTCCAGGCTAGGACTGGGGCCTTCCCACATGCCCCTATTGTCTTTCAGAGGACGAAACACCCTATCATGTTATCTGCCTATGTGATAGGTTTGCAATCTTTGGTCAGGACATAGTTACTAACCCTAGGCAGGTCGAATTAATCAAACCTGCAAGTATTCTAAAATTTGTGGGTTCAGCCAAGTTAAGATTATAATAATCGCATACTTAGGAGAGCACAATAGACCAAGTATGGTCGCAGTGCAATTATGCCCAACATAAAAAAAAAGGGTTTGAACATTGTAAAAATGGTGAGTTTCCTTCAAGGCTGGACACTGACTGACAGGACTGAGGAAGTGCGGGCGATGGGTATGGAGTGAGAAGGCATGGAGGTCCCGGGACGTTTGAAGGAGGGGAAGCAGAAAAGGCCGGAAACTAATGGACCTTACTACATATCTGCTAACATTTGTCAACTCGTTATAATCAAAAGGAGTTGAGACATCCAACTGCTACAGTTGATTCACTACTTGAGGTTATGGAATATTGTTATTAAGGTTTGCCAAAGAGCCGAAATTGCATGCTCATCTTCCACTTTTTAAAATTCATTGTAACATCAAAAACTTTAGAGAAATCACAACTTTATTTTACTGTACGGATATGTACAACCAGCAAGAAATTCATCAACACATCACTATACCAAAATTAATGGAATATCTAAGAAAGCTGTAGGAGTTAGCAAGAGCACATTGAAGAAAATTGGGAGGATAATGATGATGAATGATACTAGGGAGAAATTATTCGAATATAACAATTTATCTCTACCTTGCCTACAATGTTCCCCAGTAAATTCCCTTTAAATCCATCTAAAAAGGGTTATAAAAGGTGTTAGATAAAATTATGTTTAGGACAATTAAATAACGACCCACACTACTATAACAACCAAATGGATAGGTTGAAAGGAAAGGATAAGCACCAAGATCTTATTGGATTTCCCATCATTGAGATGCTGATCTTTCTTTAACTCTGAAGGCCACATGCCACCACCTCCTCTTTCTCCAGTTAAATCTGAAGGGTCTAATTTCAAGATATGGAGATCCTATCAAGCCTCTAGATAGTTTCAACTTTTACAATAGTTTTCAGACTGAATATGATGCAAAAATTCAGTTATCTATGAAATTAATTACTATATATAGCCACATCTTTGGAATTGATAATAGTTATTGTGCACATATGTTATGATTAAGAATCTGAAGTTTTACTAAATACTTATTATTATATTTAAGTAGGTATTATTCACTACCCAAATTTTAACTGATCATATTCCTATTCATCTGTCTAAAAAAACTTTCTAAAGCATTGAATAAAAGAACAAAACAAACCTTCTAATGTTAATGTTTTATGTTCTGTATATCGTATACCATTATCACCTTGATTGGTACCATCTGATCCTGGGACTTTTGTTTTTTTCATTCCTTTTTCAAAACCTGGAATAGAAGAAATAAAAATTAATCTAGCCAGTCATAAACAAAGCTTAATGAGTGCGGTGTAGAAGAAAAATATTCCAATGTTATTAGATTATTAATTAATGGATAACATTCAATACATTTATTTTTATTTAAGAAGAAATAAAACACTAATATTACTTTTTATCAACAACAGTTGATACGAAGGAAAGAATTTTTCATCATCACAATTGTCTAAGGTACAACTAAAATAATGCTGTCTAAAATCTCTTTTCCTTTCCTAATCTATATAAATTATAACAAAGTTATTTTAATTGTCATAATCTGAACAAATATAATTATAAAAAAGTATGACTTCTTTAGTCAATTATGAGTAAGGTGCTAAATTAAAATGATTATAATTAAAAAAAAGGGCAAAACAGACACTTATTTCAAGCATGAATGCTTTTATTTAGAATATCTAATCACAATTTTACCATTTGATAATATAACTATTATTGTAGCAAGTTCTAAATTAATAGATAAAACTACAGATTAATAGTACGTGAACCGTCTTGAATTCAGAATTTGGTAAGGTCACACTGTTCCATGACCAATATTTATGATCTAATCAATTGAAATGAGGAATTAACAAGGGGCTCTGTGAAAAGTTATGGCAAGTTCTAAAAAGTTGCTCATTTATGTTTTTTGGTGTACTGATAAGATTACTATTCTTGATTCTGTGATCTCAAATTGAATTCAAATTAACAAAAAAAATGTTTATTACTTTGTATCAATTTCAAAACCATGTTGTATGTTGTTATTAGTCATAAAGTATTTCTTTATCCTTTCAAATCTAGCCGTTCTCTCATCCTTATGAATTCTGTATATTTCCAGGGTCCTCATCCTGTTTTAATTGAATAAATATTAACAAATTTATTATAAGGATTTTTATGTTCGTAGGATTACAGAAATTACACCTGGGCTACAGACCTTGTAGATTTTTGGCCACCTGTGCCAGCCTTCTTCACCTCTGCCTATCATGGGCCAATGATTTCCAGTAAATGCATGCAGCAAACGACACATCATTGTTGGTTCTACCTAGGCCACGCAACCATATATTGGAATTGACTTTATTTCTTTTGTCTCTATTTACTAGTAAGCCACTTTGATTTGCTTCTTTTAGTAGAGTATCAAGTCTTTGAAAACCCTTTTCATTACTTCCTAGGATTATTAAATTATATGATCACCCATATGCTAGAATTATATATTTCATTCTGGCATGCACCATACCATTTTCACTAGATGTTCTTATTACCTTGAACTGCATCGGTGGGAGTCCTCCCTGCCTCAAACCTATATTGGTCAATGTTAGAAGCATCTGCCGAGACTATAGTTTCAAGGTTTGGATCGAATACAGCTTAAGCTGGGCTTTGAACTAAGACTTTCTTTATTTCATTGAAACTCCTTTTTTGGTCTGGTCCCAAGAAAAATATAGCATTATCCCTGAGCAAGGCATTTAACGGTTCAAGTATTGAAGCTCGATTAGGTATTGAACGGCGTCCAAAATTTATCGTGCCCAAAAATCTTTAACCTCCTTTCTTATCAGTAGGTTCAGGCATGTCAGATATCACTTTAATCTTGTCATCATCTGGTCTTATGCCAGTTCCATCAATTTTATGACCTAGGAAATGAATGGATTCAATTCCAAACACTGACACAAACACTCAACAACTCCAAACACCGTTCTAACATTGACGGCTCCAGACTAATCTCAGATGCTGCATTTAGCATATATACACATCTTTGTCAAGACCTCCCTTAGACAGTTCTTAATAGTTTGATTTATTATACCTTCATTGAATCAACTACAGAACTGGAAAAATGGATATTTTATGGTTCAAAACAATATTATAAAAAAATACCTTTTAAAGCTTTTTATTAAACAGTATCTTCTACTTCTTCTTATTTTTTTGCCCATGGAGTGCCACCTGTCTCTGTCAAGGGCTACTCTCCAGGATTTTATCCATACAATCCCTGTTACTTTTAGTATCTTTTGGAGGTTACCCTCCCTTCCAATATCCAAGCTGTGTCTCTTTAATCATCTCATCCACAAGGGAATGGTATGTAGATGGCTCCCAATGTTCCCTGCCTGACCCTCATCGTGGTGACAAACTCATCAGATGTCTGATGGGATGTTCTTACATAGTTTATGCAGGTTTTAATGAATGAATTAATTCTCTGCATAAGAGCCTAGGACACTTGTTTATTCCAGAGTGAAGCCCATATTTCATTCCAAGACATCTCTGTCCTGCTCCAAGGTCTTCCAAGCTCTGGATCCAATGATGCTGCCTGCATCACTCTCGACTTCATCTGGCCATGTCGTGGACGCCCACGTTCTTTTTCCATCAACGAATCCAAACATCAGTCTTTTCAGGATAGCGTTGTCCTCCATTCTGGCCACATGTCCGGCCCATCTCAGCCTAGCTATTCTTATGTGCTTCACCACGTCAGGCTCCTAATACAAAAGATACAGCTCTGCATTCTGAGTCTAAATTGATCGCCAACTCTTACAGCTCCAAACATTCTTCATAATATTTTTCTTTCGAAGAGCAGTAAACTGTTGGCATCTGCCCTGGACAGAGGCCAGGTTTCCGATCCATAAGTTAAAACAGGCCTGATGATTGTTTTGTACAGCATGACCTTGGCTCTTCTTGATATCAGACGGCTAAAAGTAAAATTTTCGCCATCCCAAAATTACATCTATTAGTGGCCAATATTCTTCTTTGAACTTCTGGGCTGGTTGAGCTATCTGCTTTGACCAGAGAACCGAGGTAGACAAAACTGTCGACACTTTCGAATGTGTAGGCACCAAACGTGATGGTGGAATCCGATTGTCTTGAAGGGTTAGCCACCATATACTTAGTCTTTACTTGGTTTAAGCAAGAAAAGCCTGTTGTAGATCTATCGGTGTTCTTCCCACTATGTCTATGTCATCTGCATAGGCCAGTATTTGGATGGACTTTGTCAGAATCGTACCAGTAACTTGTAATCCTGCGTCTCTTATGACCTTTTCTAGTGCAAAATTAAATATCAGGCACAAAAGTCCACCTCCTTGTCTCAGACCCCTAGTTGTCTTGAATTCTTCAGACAAGTCATTCTGGATCTTGACCTGGCTTCTCGACTCCCTCATCAGCAATTCCACGAGGCTTATCAATTCTCTGGAGACCTTCATTTCTTCCATACTTTGATACAGTTTTCTCCTGATGATATAATCATAGGCATTTTATTATAGCGTTATATTGTACTCTCTAATCCTTTTATAAGAGTTCTCAGGGAGAATATTTGATCAATACAAGATCTACCATTAATAAATCCGCACTGGTACATTCCAATCTCTCTCTGGGCATGGTGAAGTAGTATTTGAAATGCCACATTCGAAAGTACTTTGTAGGCAGAGCTTAGGAGTGTTATACCATGGTATCTGGCCTCCTTTCTTGTGAAGAGGGAGGATAAAGCCAATGCACCAGTCATGCGGGAGAGTTTTGCTTATCCAAACACTGTGTAGCAGATCTCGAATCACCTTTATCATTTCATTTCCACCAGCCTTCAGAAGTTCAGCTGGTATGCCATCACATCCAGGTGCTCAGTTATTTCTAAGCTTCTGAATTGCAGCCTCAATTTCCTCATCATCTGGCGGGTCAAGAAGCTCACACTCCTTGTAATTTTGAATTGTGTCAGAGCCATAACTATCTTTTAGGGCAGGGTTCTGAACTCTCCCCAGCAGACTACCGAAATGGACAGATCATCTTTCCAGGATCCATTCTTTATCTGTGATCAATAGACCGTCCTCCTAAAAGTATTGTATCTTGGATTAAATCCCTTTTGTTGGGCATTGATTGTCTTGGAGAAAGCTCTAGTATTAGCTTGTCTACTCAAGACCTCAATCTCTCTTATTCTTTCTCCCTCTTTTTTCTCCTCTAATCTTAACACTTTGTAATCAGAAACAGCCTAGCGAGTCCTATGCACATTTATCATCTTCCTATAGGCCTTGTTTTTCCTGTCTGTAGCCTCTTGACATTCTTGATCAAACCATTCAGACCTCTGAGGTGGCCCCTCTAAGCCCAGTTCTTCTTCAGCAATTTGTTTAATAGCATCCCTACACTGGCACCATATTTTTTCAACACCTGTTCCAAAAATATGCTAATCTTTGTGACAACTGTATATGGTGTGATGCTTCATCTCCATAATGCCTGATCGTGTTCATCTCATCTCTTGGATCGCCGTTATATCTATCTTATACTTAGACAGCTCATCCAGTAACAACTTTAAAGAAACTGGCCTATATAATGATCGTACATTCCGTGTGGCTAGTTTAAAATCCTTGAGTGTGCCTGGTCGATTCCTTGAAGACAGTCCAAATCCGAGGCTAATTTCTCCCAAATAGTTTCTCCAAAGTGTTTCTTCTCATCCCTCATCCCTCAAAGCCTATTTCCACTTAGTATTTTTCCTCCTATCACTGCTGCCCTTCTCTTTGTCCATGTTTTGCGAATTTGTCCAAGCTTCCTACAATTCATCAGAATATTGCCTCGAGTCTAGCCTTTGTCTTTCTTCTTCCATCTTGTTAGCGAATTCCTTCTCGACATCTTTATTTCTAAATTGAAATCACTTAATTTTCTCTTTGATATTATTTTTTGTTTTTTTACCTTTACTTTGCCTCTATAGTTTGGGCACACTCATGTTAACCACAAGAAAGTAGTGGTCAATCTCAATTTCGAGTCCTTGTTTCACCATCACACTCTTGGGAGTAATTTTCTTTCCACTATTATATAGTCAATAATAGACTTTTAATTTCTAGATCATTATTAATTAAATAGTTTAAATTATACTTAAAATAATTTGACATGAAAAAAGTAATTAGAAACTTCATATAATATTTACAATTTGATAATATGTTAAAAGCGAGTAGACAATTTACTTCACAATTGTTATAACCACTTATAATCACAAGTTTTATTGGACTATTTATTAATAGTCTTATGTCTGCACAAACATAAAATAAATTAATTATTTAAAACAAAAAATAAGTGATTAAGGTAAAAAAAAATTGCCGAAATATATATATATATATTGCTAATAGTTAATATCTATTTTTAAAATATTACAGACAAATTTCATTGAGTTTCCTAGTAGATATGTTTTAAAATATTTTGTCACTGTTGGGCTTTTCTATATTTGTATAAAAAGTTACTTAAAACAACATATTTTCTGAAACAAAAAACTGGAAATATTTCAAAATTTGAATAACTTATGCTTACAGTAAGACCCAGCTGAATATATATATACACCAGCTGGTCTTCTATATCATGCTTTTCGTCGTCAATATAAGACTAAGAAGGTCTTGAGGGATTGAGCTTGAATTAGAGGAAGCGAAACATGTTTTTTCTTTCATAAAAATGCCACATCTAGAAAACATTATGTGATCCATTTCAGTTTTTCTTGTGATTCCATTGCATGTTCTTGGAAATAAAGAAAATATTCAAAGATCAATATGGTTCGATAATGATTGTGTCCAAACAACGGAAGCGAAGAATGTTCCATCCATGTAAGATTATGATACAAAGAAAGCATACAAGAGGATCAACAGAAGAATATAGGAACCTGCAGAGGGGGAAAAAAAGCTCCACAGGCAGAAGAAAAGACAATGGCACCACAAGCAGCTTGAGGAGATAGAAGAGCTGAGAAACATGAGTGAAATTTCTAGGTTTTACCAGAAAATAAATCGAACCACAGCTGGCTTTTAACCTAGAACAAAAATTTGCAAAGCTGAAGATGGAAGTCTGAATGGAAGACCGAAAAAGAGACTATAATGATAAGATGGAGCCGGCATTTTGAAACAATCCTGAACGAAAATACACAGGATGAAGTTGGAGCAACATTGTTTGAGAAAAATAATGAACTAGATCCACCAGAATTTGAGGGTATAATGGAGGCAATCGGATGACTGAAGAATAATAAGTTACCTGGTGAGGATGGAATTCCTGCTGAATTATACAAGAAGGGAACAGAAACCCTACATAAAGAATATATAATATTATACTCTCCATAAGGGTCGAAGAGAAAATGCCAAGGCAATGGAAAAAAGGCATCATATGTCCTATTCATAAAAACAGAGACATACTTAACTGTGCAAACTACGGGGTATTACTCCACTTCAGTGTTTATATAAAGTATTGTCTAATATCCTGTATCAAAAACTTGTTCTATTTGCCAAAAGAGAAACAGGAGACTACCAGGCAGGATTTTAAAGTGGCAGGTTGACCATTAATCAGATTTTTAGCTTTAGGAACATCCTTAAGAAGGCAATAGAATATAAAATGCCCACACATCACCTCTTTATAGATATCAGAGGCGCGTGCCTATGACAGCATCAAACGAGCCAAACACTATGAAGCTATGAGAGAGTTAGGAGTACCCTCAAAGTTAATTCCCCTAGTACCAATGATATTGGACGAAACATATTGTGTTGTCAGGGGGATCGCTCTCCTGAATTCATGACTATTAGAGGCTTAAGGCAGGAAGATACCTTGGCTTGTCTATTATTTAATATTGCCTTGGAAAAGATTGTTAGGAAGTCAAAAATCCAGACCAACAACAAAATTTATAACAGGCTAGTTCAATTATTCGGCTATGCAGATGATCCAGATATTGTCGCTCGCTCATCCGAAACACTGAAGAGAACATTCTCATCACTGATGGAGGCGGCAAAAGAGATGGGTCTAAGAATCAACAAAGAAAAAACTAAATATATGAGGACAGGTGAATCTAAAACCAATCTATTACAGGAGATGTTCTTATCCATGTTATTGTTTTCATTGTTGGCTGTTTCATGAGCTGAAAAATAAAGTTTACTTCTGGGCTTCAAATCCGGCATTAACAGATAATTTATTTAATCTTTTAACAACCAGGGATGGATCCTTTAAGTCTGGAGACCTCTGGGGCTCACCCAGCCTCTATAAAGTGTGTAGCTAAAATAGAGGGAAAATCCAGGTGGTTGAGCGTGATTTCAAGGACAAATCACCTTCCTGCACAACCCTTGCCCTAGAAACAGTACAGTCTCTACACATACTGAACCAAAGACAAGATGATCTAATGGTCTAGATCTGTCAAATGCATTGAACCAAATGGTACTTTAATCTGATATAACTCAATGTCTATTATTTAATATTGCCTTGGAAAAGATTGAGAGGAAGACAAAAATCCAGACCAATAACACAATTTATAACAGGCTAGTTCAATTATTAAGCTATGCAGATGATCTAAATATTGTCGCTCGCTCATTTGAAGCACTGAAGACAGTATTCTCATCACTGATGGAGGTGGCAGAAGAGATGGATTTAAGTATAAACGAAGAAAAACTAAATATATGAGGTGGATCTACAAGCAATGTAGTACAGGACTTTGTAGAAATAGTCTTTACAAGTTTCAGAATGTTGATAGCTTTACTTATATTAGAAGTGTTGTAACCTCGTCAAACAATATTTCTCAGGAAATAAAAAATAGAGCAATCAACGCTAATAGATGTTGTTTTGGGCTGACGAAGCATCTAAGGAGCTCACTACTAAAGCCATGTGGCCGAAATGAGTGAGAAGGATCCCGCGAAGAAGCTACTGGAGGGAAAGTTGGATCGAGCCAGAGGAAGAGGAAGACCTAGGCTCTGATGGGAAGATGGAGTGGCCAGATGCATCTTAAATTTCCGTAACTGGAGGGCAGCTGCATTAGATAGAGCTGCTTAGCGAAGGCTCCTTGAGGAGGCTAAGACCCACACAGGGTTGTAGAGCCATATTGTATTGTACTGTTTCTACTCTTATTTAGTTTTTTGATGCTGGCAATCCCTTCAATAAATTATTCCTTTCTCAGAATCTGATTCATTCATCTGAATAAATAATATATATATATATATATATATCTTTTTTTCCAGACCTACTTAATAAATAATGGTGCCACTAAAAAGTGCCAATAAATAATGGTCCGTTATTATATTTTTTTTGCTGTAATAGGAAATACTGTTGGTTTTTATAATTTATTTGTTTCATTTATTCAAAAAAATAATGTCCCAAAGGAAAAATAAGCTTTATTAGGAAAAATACTGTCCCTGCTGGCTTAATCAGATATTTCTTGAAAAAAGGTAAATGTAATAATTTTTTCTGGGTGGCTTCAGCTTCTTTAAGTCTTTTATATTAAAAAAATATGTATGTGTATACATTGTTTTCATATAGAAAAAGAGATTAATAAAATAAGTTATCAATTTTATATAGTTGAAATAAATACATACTTACCTCAATAAAACTTATTGTGTGCAATATCATTGATCTAATTATTCATTATATCATGGAATATACTACATTGAATACACTATTAAAAGTGGTAGGATGCCTATACTATCAATCACTGTTTATAAACTCTCATCCATGGATTAATCATAGCTTTGATATCACCCTGTACGCAGCCTTCCCACATATGCCTCGGTCTACCCCTGGATGATTACCAGTCAGCTCAGGGCTGACTAATTTTTTAGGTATTTGTCTATTATTAAGCCGAGCAACTTTAAAAGCTCATCTCAATTTTGTCATTAATATTATTTCATGCTTTATGCAATACCATATACTTCTACTAACCATTAATTGAGTGCCTCTCTGTGATACGACATTGTGTAATTTACTAATGTCTCCAGTAGACTCATAATTTTTCAAACCGAATATTTAAAGCAATAGCTAATTTTTGAATATCTGAAAATTTATCATCCTTCCTTTTGTCCATTCCTTTAAAGTTAGTAGCCACATTTCGTACCCATACAGAGCATTTGTAAGAATAATCATTTTGTAAATCCCAATCTTTAATTATGAAGCAAAAGGCACTAGCTAAGTAATTTTGAGCCAAAAAAGTAAGAAGCATTTCCTGCCTTTATTTCCTCTTTATTTTCGTTTTTTCTAATTATCGAAAGGTCTACCATTAGAACTTAAACTTCTCAGTATGTTCAATCTTATTCCTCCTACATTTAAATCACCAAAACTACCACCATTTCTGGTACTAACCATATACTTGATCTTAACCAAATTAACTTTGGGTATATATAGTAAAATGAAATATTTATGTAAGGTAAATCGGGATCACACTGTTTTGTCCAGGTCTAGTGAGGCTTTATTTCACTCATGCCAGGTCATCACAAAGGTATTTTAGTATTGATGTGGAAGTGGTATCTCCACTATGACAACAATCCAGGCCGTGTCAGAGCCTATACTGAGTTTTTTACCACTATTGGACTGAAACTTCTTGGGCACCCTGGTTGCAGGCTAGACCTTGCTCCCTATGATTTGGTACTGTTTCCATATGTGAAAATAAAGCTGAAAGGAAAAAACATTTCTAGTGATTGATGAAGACCTTCTTTGGGCTTGGGACAATGAATATGCCTTACTCCGGGATGAAACTTGGCAGGACTGGTTTTAGAACTGGTTTCAATGAATGGAGAAGTCTATTGAATGAGATGAAAATTACTTTTAAAAATTACATAAATAAAGCTATATTGCAAAACTATTCTCTTTACTGATGTGGAAATGGTTAACTGGATATATCTTAGAAGAGTGTAAAATGGTCAGGGAGTGCAATCAATAAATCTTATACAAAAGCAAAATGGTGTATTATATTCTCTTTACTGAAGTGGAAATGGTTGACTGAATATTAGAAGAGTGTAAAATGATCAGTGGATGCAGTCAATAAATTACGCAAAATTAGTTTAAGTTATTTTATTTGTGCCTATGTTTTGACCTAAGTTTTAGGCCATCATCAAGTCTAAGAATGTAATTAGCCAGCCCCTCGATCATCATTAAAAAGAATTAAATTGCTAAAGAAACCAAACAAAGAAAAGCCGGACTGATTAAAATGGCATGACAAATGCAATGGAAACGATTAGAGTATTTTGGATGTTGGAATTTACAAGGCTTATCAACCAAAATAGATGCTTTGCCCATAGAGATGAACAGGACCGGGAAGAATAAATGTGGAATTTATAAAATATGGTGGCCAGAAATTGATAATGGACCTGATTAACTCTTTTGCATGCGGTGACACGATTCAAAAAGAAATTGCACTTGGATATTTAACTTCTATATAAAAAAAAGGTGATAAAAAAACACTCAAACTATAGAGGAATTTGCATGATTAATTCGGTAAGCAGCCAGACCAGAAGAAGCGCTGAGTAGGTTCACAGTAGGAAGATTATGTGTCAATCATATTTTCATAGTTCAACAGCTATTGGAAAAATGTGAAATTAAATCTAAAGAAATCTGTCTGGTATTCGTAAACCTGGAAAAGACGTACGATAATGTGTTCCAAAAATTATTATGAGAAGCCCTTCAAAAGGATGAGACATATTATAGTTTGGGCCTTAAAATAAAATTCAGCAAAACTGAATATATGATCAGGAGGACCTCGATGTTGAAGAATATGTCACAAAACGAGTGAAATTTTTTAAATATTTGGGCTGTGTAATAGAAAAGAAAGGAAGATCGGAAAAAGAGATAAAACCAAGAATAATTGTAAAGCAATTGGTATGCTTAACTCTGTCCTTTGGAGCAATAATATGAGGAAAGATACCAAGAGCTCATATATAAGTCTATAGGTGATAGCATATTGCTTTATGAAGCAGACACATGGACGATAAGCACTGCTCTAGGAAAAAAGCTACTTGCTACTGAGATGGACTCTTGGAAGAGAGCTGCCAGGGTATCCAGGCTAGAAAGAAGGTCTAATACCGAAATTAGAGAATGGATGCAAACTCAACAAAACATCCTCCAAAATATAGAGAAAAAAAATGGTATGGTCATCTTAGAAGAATGGAGGAAGAAAGATTGCCCAATTTAATTTTCAATTGGAGAGCTGAAGGGAGGAAACGGCGAGGAAAACCACAAAAACGATGGATAGAAGGCATTGATGAAAGTATACAATGCTCTGAGGGAGGAAGATATACAAGATAGAAAAAATGGAAAAATGAATTGAAGGAAATTTTCGGTTGAAGGAAACTTCAATCTGAGGAAACCCTTAGAGAAAAAATAAACAAACAGAAATAGGAATAGGAATGATATGAAGTACAAAGAGCAAAAGATAAATAATGAAATAGTTGATGAGAAATAATAAGAATGTAAAGAAATCTAGGAGATAATAAAATGTAGTAAAATTATAAAAAAAAAATATAATGGTTAACATGTCATATAATTTTTATATAATAAGAAAGGTAGGGACAAATAAAATAAGCTAAATTTATTTTGTGTAATTTATTGATTGCACCCCCTGACCATTTTACACTCTCCTATGATATTTGTAGTAATATTGTAGATCTTTTAAAACTAATAGTTGATCCGATAGGTATAAAGGATCATAAAATTGTGATATAAGTAGAAAGCTTTGTTTAACAATATTTGTCAGTTGCAATTAGTAATAATTTATGATAACATATCTGACTAATAAAAATAAATTTATTGAACAGCACTTATTGGTTTTATGTTTTTGAGGATTAAAAATCTCTTTAATTTTTCAAGGACAAAACATTGAATCACCTTGTGTTCTCTCCTTGGTTGATCAGAACTACTTCTATACCTAATAAAAACAAAATTTATGGATTTATAATATTAGAAGATGTTTAATAAGCTATACTTAAATCTTATTGGTTTTCTATGTTATTGGTTGTTTTTTTGTTCATTTAACGTCACTTTATGCTGCTATGGCTAATCAGACAATGCTACAGTGGGAGCTCTAAATTTTACCTATCCAGGTTTAATTAGGATAGGGATTTTTAACAAGTACCTAACATTGTACAGGCTCGGGAACCTCGTTTAATGTCCCTTCCGAAGGACAGCATAACTAAGGATTTATCACTCCCTTTAAAAAATCCTAGGACCATCTACCAGGCTACGAACCCTCTTAGGCTTAGTAGTTTGTTATGCTAACCACTAGACCACAGGTCGCCCTGTGTTATTGGTATTATCTGTTTTTTTGCTATAATAAAGTTGTTTAGTTCGTTAATTTTTTTTCATTAAGATTTAAGAAACCAATTGAAGTAGGACTAGTGTTTTTAAAATATACACTGATTTCAGTAATAGTTTTCATTTTTTCCCACTTTATAAAATGAAATTTCAAATAGAGAATGATAATAGTTGACCTTGATAATATATGTGGAAGAAAGTGGTCCGGGCAGAGCTCAAAGAATTTCTCATATAATAGGAGAAAACTTTATTGAGTAGCCAACGTTTCGACCCACCTTGCAGGTCTTCTTCAGGGCTACATGCAAAATACAGGCAATCAATTTTTTTTTTTTACTTTATTTAAAACATACTGTATTTTCTTTTATGTATTATTAGTCTTTACATTTATGTAAGATCTCTTTTTACTTATCAATATTAATACTGTATTTTCTATAAGGGAATTTTTCTGATTTTTTATAATTTTACAATTAGCATTTCTTACAGTATTTCTTATCATTTTCTACATTTACCCATATCATTTTTATCATTTTTTTGCATTTCCCATTTGTATTCAGTTTTTGTTTTTTATCTTTATTAACTTATATTTTTTGTTTTTCAACACTTTCTGTTTTATTATTATTTAGTTCTTCACTATGTGATTTGCTGCCTTCCTAGCACTCGTTGTTTGTACTGTACACTCATGCATTTTAACCTGTATATTTACCTTGCTGTGCAATATTTGTCCTTTTTATTTTCAATTACCTGGATTCAACATACTTTTGATTATTTGTATTTCTATGTTTTAATATATTTGTGCCATTTCTTGATTGTCTGTATTTTGCATGTAGCCCTGAAGAAGACCTGCAAGGTGGGTCGAAACGTTGGCTACTCAATAAAGTTTTCTCCTATTATATGAGAAATTCTTTGAACTCTACCCGGACCACTTTCTTCCACGAAATTTCAAATAATTTTACTAATACTATTTTAGTTTTAATTGTAACACAAATTTATAGTTTTGCTTTTACAATAGATCTCGATTAATATTGCTTCCAGCTGCCAGTAAAATATTAACTCAGTAATACAAATCAGTAAAGATAATTTGTTAAATTATTATGAGTGTTCCTTAAAGTGATTTTCGGTTCTCTCTGATGTTTTAAATATTCTGTACAACTGCAACAATAAATGTATAAAGGTCTGTTGTCTCATTTGCTTCTTTTTTATGACAGTGTTCATGTTCATAATCTATCTTACACAATTTTTTTTTTTTTAAATTGAAAAACATACTAGGCAATTTCATGAATTTTGAGTTCAATATTAACAGCAGATTTGGTTAATATTAGATTAAAAACTAATTCAATGCCAAACCATTTTTAATGTTATTTGATTACATTTGTATTTTTTAAATTGGATTGCAGTGTTTTGAATAACTAATAATATACTATTAATTATTCAGCAATTATAGATGATATCTAATGTCCCTCAGGTAATATTAATATATTTTTAAACTTCTCATAGCATGTACAAATATGATTTCTTTATATTATATGATATATGTGATGTGAATTTTGCAGTGGTATTAGTTTTTCTAACAAAAAGATGCAATTATTTAAATTTAATATATTATAAACATTTAATAACCAATGAGGAAATAAAAAACCAAATTTTTTTAAAACTAATCCAAATTTCTCTTGTTAGATTGTACCTTTGAAGGTATATTGCATTGTAACACCAGCACGGTTCATTACCTGAATGCCATTACTGCTTATCCAGAATACAAGAATAATTGTGCCTATACATAAACAGATCGTGCCACAATTGCCAGAGGATAATGTTTTAAATTGGTGTGCGAAGTGGCACCGCACGAGATATCCATCTGACATGAGTCATTATACCAAACTAACCAACAAATTAAAATCAGAGATCAGAACATTCAAAATTTGTATTACTGTACAGAAAATCTGAGTACTACTGACAAATCCTTATGGAATACCACTAAAAAACTCCTAAAATATAAAAATTTCAACCACCCACTTTTAACCGAATCCCAAACCTGGATAAGATCTGATGAAGAAAAATCACAAATTTTCGGCCAGCACCTATTCAACACATTTAACATTCATCCAGATATCCTTAATCCAACCCACTCTGAATGCATTGAAGCAGAGTTAAGTATTCCTCTTCAGTTGTCCCCTCCTCCTAAAGCATTCCATCCTTCCGAAATATCAAACATTATTCACAGATTACCCGCCAACAAAGCCCCTGGGCATGACCTAATCACATCCCACATTCTAAAACGCCTTCCTCGGAAAGCAATCCTACTCCTTACATATATATACAATGCCGTACTCCGCACAACATACTTTCCTGATTTCTGGAAATTATCCATAGTCAACATGATACCAAAACCTAAAAAACCACCAGAACTCCCATCTTCTTACCGTTCTATATCTCTCCTGTCCAAAATGGGCAAAATACTTGAAAAATTCATTCTGAAACGTCTTCATCCAATGAAATCCAAAGAATCCAATCAAATAATCCCAGATCACCAATTTGGTTTCCGAACATCACATTCCACTATCCAGCAAGGCCATCGTGTGGTGGATGTTGTCTCATCCACATGAGAGCACGGAATGTACTGTGCGGGAGCTTTTCTCGATGTAGAGCAGGCTTTTGATCGAGTCTGGCATCCGGGTCTGCTGTACAAACTCCGTAAATTCTTACCTTCTACTTACTTCCTTATTATCAGTTCCTACCTCAATAATAGAGCCTTTAAAGTAAACCATAATTTTTCCTACTCTTCCCTCTTTACCCAGTCTGCCGGAGTTTCTCAAGGTAGTATCATGGGTCTCATCCTATACACGATATATACAACTGACATCCCAACCCATCCAAGCACTGTCCTCACTACATACGCTGATGACATATGTGTGTTATCAGTAAATAAGGATCCATTTGCTGCATCCCAATCTCTTCAATACCATATCTCAAACCTTCAAGAATGGGGTCAAAATTGGAGAATTAAAATAAATCCTAACAAATCCCATCAAATTACCTTCACCCTTCGTCGTAAACCTGCAAATTCCTGCCCTACTGTATCCTTTAATAATATTCTACTGAACCCTGTCGAACAGATACGTCTCACTTGGAATCCTCATACAAGACTGAAAAGACAAGAAACTGCTTGTCGTTTTTGCCTACTTCAACATTTACTGGACAAACGCTCTAAGCTCCCAATTAATTACAAAAGACTCATTTACATGACAGTTATCAGGCCTATTTAGACATACGGAGCTGAGCTTTGGGGCTCTACTAAACCATTCAATTCATCTCGTATCCAATCCTTGCAATCCAAAATCCTTTGTAAAATCTTCAATGCTCCTTATTATGTCACAAACAAACTCATCCATCATGATCTTAATATGTTACCGGTTTGGCCCAAACTAGATACCTATCCTTCCATGACAAGTTCCATACACACTTGAATCCGCTAGTCTCTCAACTTGCTTCCCATACTATTCCTGATAACCCTCCGAGGCATCTGAAATGAAGATGGCCTCGAGACCATCTACTATAGAACTTTAATGGACTGCTACCGATGGGTAGTTTCTCCACAAGTGTTTTTCATGTCATATTGTACATATTAGCAGATTTACTTATTGTAATATTATTATAGTTGTAAATATCAATAAATTAAATTTTTAAAAAATTTATGTTCAAAGTCATATTTAAAGTTTGGTACATGAATTACACTACCTTATGCAGAAAATGTTAGCGTAAGAGTGATTCTATAAATGCTTTCTATCACGGCAAATCAACTACCTACTACTTACATATTTAGCCTGGGGCAAAAAAAAAAAAAAATTTTAAATTTATTTATTGATATTTACAACTGTATTACAATTATACAACAAGTAAATAGAATGCGTGATACAGAATGACATGAGAATGACAAGTAGAGAAACTACCCACTGGTAGTACTGAAATCAAAGTTCAACTAAAAAGGTCATGTGGCCATCTTCTTTTCAGACGCCTCGGAGGATTAACGGGAATTGAAGAGGAAGCTAGGTTTGAAACTAGAGGGTTTGAGTGGGAATGAAGTTTGCTATGAAAGGATAGATACCGGGTTCGGGCCAAATCAGCAACAAAAGGGACATTAAGGTCGTTATGGATGACTTTATTTTTAACAAAATAAGGAGCATTGAGGATTTTACGAAGGATTTTGGATTGTAAGGATTGGATACGAGAGGAATTCGATGGCTTAGTGGAGCCCCAAAGCTCTATTCCGTAAGTCCAAATAGGTCGTATGATGGTCATGTAGATGAGTCGTTTGTATTTATCTGACAATAGAATATTTTTTATATTTTTGTACATCTTCATTTTTTTCTTGATCATGTAGATCTTCTAGTTTTATTAGGTTTACAATTTTTAAACTTTCATCTTGATTTTCCATTATTTTTTTATTTTTAATTGATATTTACAACTGTAATTATATTACATCAAGTAAATCTGCTGTATGAACAAAGGACATGAAAAAAAACACTTGTGGAGAAACTATCCATTGATAGCACTCCAATAAAGTTCTATAGTAGAAGGTCTCAAGGTCACCTTCAGATAAGTTTTAAAACTGGATTTCTGCCTAAACAGTATGCTTTTAAATTGTAATTTCCTGGAGAGTAAACTACTTCGAAATTGAATCAAGATAGGTAATATGCTAAGTTCCATCTGTTCTGGCTTTAACGATTGTTTTTTTTTAGTGGGTTATGATCTAAGAGAACTGTAAATTTCTTTCCCATAAGACAATGCAGCCAGTGCCTTGCTGATTCTTTAATTGCAAATCATTCTAGGTGAATGATTTTTTTTCCTTTTCTGAGTTTTATTTAATTTCATCCTTACATTAAAAGTTCCATGATCTTCAAGACTCAAGTCTCCCCCTCAAAGTCTTTTGAACCACTGTTAAACAGAGCACTTACTTGCACTGCCTTCATCCCAGACTTTTGGCTCCATTCCAGCCTAGTTTGAACTCATAAAAAAAATTATGCGAAAATCACGCTTTGACATCTTAGTAAAGATTGAATTATTTCCAAGTAGCAAAATGTTCCAGAGGTAAAATATTTGTATTGGAAAGAGGAATGTATTTGGAAAGAGTGTTTACATTTATATAAGTCAAAAGTCAAACAAACATGAAAAGTTTACTATCTAGAGGAATATTTTAAAGAAAACCGGCATAGGGAAGTAGCGACCCCATCGCCCAGTCGTCAGACTGAAATCAGCTGCTGGTGCAGTGCACAATATACAGCACACTACACACACCCCCACATCTCAGACAAACGTCAACTTCAGTACACACCCTAGGGTCACCTCCCCTAGGTAGCCGCCCCGGAAGGGGAAGCTTGCCAGGGAGCTATGAGGAGGCAATCTCTCCACCTGACTCGGGGGTAGTGGGCTGATACCCCACTCTTCTTAAATTAATACAAATTACGAACAATGAAAGAAATAGAGCCGAACTGATTTTACGGAATTCAACACAGCGTGAAAAAACGGTTTATTCGACTTGCAACCTGCAACGAACGCGGCCTGAACGGGAAAGAGTGTAAACTGGTGGAAGAAATAAAGAAGGCAAAGGTCGATATTCTTGCGATTACAGAAACAAAGAAGAAGGGCAAGGGTGAAATCAAAATACTAGATTACACCCTTCTATTCTCGGGTGTCAGCGGAAACAAGAGGGCGGCTAGAGGAGCAGGATTTCTATAGCACAACGACTTATGCCTGTCTGTCAGAGGGATGAGGTATGTGAATGACAGACTAATAGTTCTAGATATCATGGAGGGTGAGAGGATACACTTACTTATAGTAGCATATGGTCCCAATGATAATGCTAGACAGGAGGAAAAAGAAAAGTTCTTTGATGACCTGCAAAAGGAGGTTGATGATTGCGAAGGCACCCCAATGATTCTTGGAGATTTAAATGGCAGAGTAGGATATGGGAAGGAAAAGTGGGATGGAGTCGTTGGGAAGTTTGGCGAAAGCCCAATCAACAATAACGAAGAAAGAATTCTCAGTTTTTGTGTGAGAAATGCATTGAGAATTGCGAACACACTCTTTCCGCATAGAGAACCATAGATTCACCAGAGAGGAGCCAGGAAAAAGTGAAAAATCTATAATAGATTATTTTCTGGTAAGAAAATAAACGGTAGTTGAAGTTATGGATGCAAGAGTCAAAAGAGGGTATGAGATTGGAAGCGATCACTACCTCTTAACACTGGACAAACTATGGAATGAAGAAACTCCTCGGAAAAGGCATAAGAAATGTATAAAGAAAATAATAAAGCCCTAAAGGCTAAAAGAAAAAGAAATGTCCCGATACTTTTAAATAGAAATAAATAGGATGGCAAGAGAAACTGATCACCCATGGGATAGTGATGACATAGAGCAGAGCTGGTCATCGTTCAAGAAAATCATCCTTGATGCTTCTAGACTGGTATGTGGAGGGAAAAGAACAGGATCCGGCTTTAAAAGAAGTTCGTAGTGGACCGATGATGACTTCCTCAGCCAGAGAACACCTACAGCCTATGAAAGGTACAAGAAAATAAGGAAGGATTGATTCCAAGATGGCAGTTCTTCAAGACCACGGATCACCTGGGAAGAAGGCGTGCGGGAGGCGTTCAGGAAGCGAGGGATGGACTGGAGCAGGAGAAGAGAATTGGTTCAGGAAAGGAACATCTGGGTCAAGCTCTATACAGGGCATCCTCACACTGCGCAGCGGTAGAGAGGGAAAGATTATGATGATGATTTTAAAGAAAACATAAAATCTTACATCATTTTACAGGCAACACAATAATTTGTAGTAAAATCAGACAGTTTATGTTTTCTTATAATGATGTTGAAATATCATTTAAAAATCGCTGGAGATGTTTTTAAGCCAGAAAGTAATCAGGTTCTTTGAAAGTGCCCTTCTTGAGTAATGAAGGCTATATTTCTTTTATATTTAATTTTTATAGGAGATGAAGAGAATGCTGAATTTATATCTAATGTTGAAAAAAAATTACAATATCTCGTTTTAACTGTCAAAACCTTGATTAATGGGAAGGGTTGTAACCGAGTAATCTGAGTTAACCGGGGACGTATAAACGTACTTTTGTATTTCCTTTGTGCTATATATATATATATATATATATATATATATATATATATATATATATATATATATATATATATATATATATAAAAGTTAAGACTATAAGTATAGTCGCTAAGATCAAGCTGGCCATTGTAACAGTGTTAACCCAGTTATTATGCGAGTCATTTCATCCTAAATTTTCCTTTTTTTTTATCTTTTGTTTCTGAAAGTATATAAGTGGTGCCGAAATCCGGGAACTTTAAAAATAAATTTTTTTTTGTTGGTGTAAACAAAAAAAAAAATTGTTTTATCATTTTTTTTTTTTTATATTTATTCTATCTCTTGTTGCCATAAATAATAATGACAGAGAAACATTCTTAGGCCAACTACATTAACGCTTGCGCCACCGCCGCAGCCACCGACACAGGCGGAACCGGTGGACCCTGAGTTCCCGCCGTTGCCGACGACTACGCTCGCAATGGCACGTGCGGACCTAGCAGCGAGGGAGCCGAACAGGATCGCAGAGGAGACCAATGCGCTCGAACGGATGAAGTTAAAAAGGGCTAACGCTCAGGATGTAAGAAGAGAGATCTCGGATCTGGAAAAATTCAATGGCAGTGATGGTATTATGTTCAGTATCTCATATTATATCAGTTGCTGCAGATCTCATAGACGAGTTGGATCCTAAAAGGCTACGGGTGGCTTTAGCACGCCGGGTCAAAAGAAGCGTGCTGAACCTAATACAGGCAGATGAGGATACCCCGTGGAGAGTTATAAAAGAAAGATTGAAAAAAGTATCCAGAGGGAGGGGGGGGGCGATGGGCTCCCGAAGAAGACATGCTGCAAATGTTTAGGGAAATGAAGAGACCTAACCAGTCGAACGGGCAATATGCGGCAGGTCTAATCGCAAAATTAAATAGGATCAATGAAAAACTGTGAGAAGTGATGGATACACGCGCAGTGGAAGCATGGATGATTTTCATGACCACGGTCCTTAAAGTACAATTGGCAAGAGACACAGGAAAGAAGGATTGCGTGCCTTGAGATAAGTCTTTCTTGGAATACGCCCAAGAAATGGTAGATTCGAGTGCTTGGGAGGAAGAAGCACGCGACGAGCACGAACCAGGATGGAGCAGGGTTCCTTTTAGAAGAACGCAAATAGGCAGGACTCGGTCAAGACCGGAAATCGGAAGACGGAGAGAAGTAGAGTTCAATAGGAGAGAGAGAGACCGCAACTCCGGGAAAAGAGGCAGGCACCTGTTAGAAAGAACTGGCGTAGGGAGGAAAGGAAATGTCACGGGTGCAGCAAAGTGGGACACCTGGTGGCTGAATGCCCCCGCTCCGCCACGCTGAATAGGGTATAAAAAAGCGCGGTGGATAGTGAAAACGGGGGAAATGATGTATAAAGGCTTAAGGGTACTGATGAACGGCCAGGGAAAGATCGGGGCGATTAATCAAAGGGAAGATTGACGCCACGCCATTAAGAAGGAATTCAGGGATATACGGGAAGAGTTACATAACCTAAAAATGCAAGGGATCGAAGCGGGCAAAACGTCACCGTACAATAGCCCCCTATGGGCAGTAAGGAAAAAGAGTGCAGACGGCGGCAACCCCAAGACCAGCACAAGACAGTGTTCACCTTTGTATGCGTGGACTGGACGAATCGTTTTGCCAGGTATACATGGATGATTTACACGTATTTAGCAAATCAGAAGAATGCCATGTTGAAGATCTCCGTAAGTTATTTACGAGGCTGCGCCAGTTCGGGTTAAAATTATCCGGAGAAAAATCTGTTATGGGTTAGGGTCAACTCAATTTTTTGGGCCATACTAAATCCAAGGAGGGTGTGCGACCAGATATACGGAAGGTCGAGGCGATAAGACAAATGGCGATTCCAACAGATGTCAAAGGAACAAGGAGGTTATTCTTCTTCTTCTTTAGCGTTGATGCCCTTGAAGGGCATGAGCCTAATCACAGATTGCACGCCAGGCTGTTCTATCAGCCGCAACCGCTCTCCATCCTTTCACTCCAAGTGGTTGCAGTTCCGCTTCAACATCGTCTAACCACCTCATTCCAGGACGTCCACGTCTTCGAGTACCACCTGGCTTTTTAAAAAGCCGATTTCCTTCCATGCGCTCCATATGTCAGAGCCACCTTATCATGCCCGTTTTAAAAGTGCTTACTATATCCGGCTGATCATATAATGCTCTCAAATCTTCATTTTTTCCAATTTCCCACTGTCCCTCAGAGTAGATTGGACCATATATTTTTCTAAGCATTTTTCTTTCCCAGGCACATAGTCTTCTCTTCATCTCCTTCATCAGTAACCATGTCTCACTGCCATAGGTGAATGTTGGGTGAATAGTAGTTTCCTAAATGATAACCTTGGCTTTCCGAGGAAGATCATGTAATTTACAACTCTATGAATTGCAAAAAAGCAACGATTCCCTGATGCAATCCTGGCCTCAATCTCTTTATCTATTTCATTGTTTGCAGTGACCAGCGCTCCCAGGTATTTAAAAGCCCTAGAAACTGGGAGGTTATGTCCATTGATACTAATCGTATGTGCTTGATTCGGTGCAGGGTTATGGGTGCTCTTCATGTATTCCGTCTTCTTCTCATTATCATCCGTCATCTGGAGACCTCTTCTCGTTCTATCTCTTCTAACGCTCCGGAAAGTGCCAGTAGTGTTCTGGCTACCAAGAGGACATCATCAGCATAGACCGAGGAAAAAAGGAGGTTATTAGAAACATTCAACTATTATCACCGATTTGTACCGGAAATGATGGAGTATCTTGTGCCGCTTAACAACATGCTAAAGAAAGGACGGAGCATCGTGAACACCTCTGAAATGGAAAATAACATTCGGACATGCATAAGGAAACTGCAGGAAGAACCAATCCTTGCCTTTCCTGACTATACGCTGAAATTTCACATAACCACAGATGCGAGTGAGTACGCCTTAGGTGCGGTATTATCTCAGGAAGGTAACGGAGGTGAGCTTCCCGTAGCCTATACCAGCAGACGATTAACAGAGACGGAAGCCCGTTATAGCGCACTAGAAAGGGAGTTGCTTGGGATCGCGTGGGTGATAGAGCATTTCCGACCGTATGTGTTCAGGCGAAAGTTTGTGGTCCACACTGACCATAGGCCGCTATTATGGGTTGGGAAATTGAAGGAGTCGTCAGCACGAGTCACCCGCTGGAAAGAGTAGCTCAGTCAATATAACATGGAAGTGTGTACAAGCCGGGAAGGAAAAATATTGTAGCGGATTGACTATTGCGAGCTCTTCAAATTAAAGCAATCGAGTCGAGTACAGGGGAACATTCCAGAGATATCCAAACATTCGAGCGCGAATGGACACCGGAAGAAGAAGGAGAAGGCTGTGCAGATCACCAACACGACGGGACCCATCTGATCGAGATGAATAGGGGGACGAGAGACCAACAGAGATGGAGGAGTTAACAGACGCAGTCATTAACTACAAACCTCGTCAGATTATTTGAAAGAAGAAGACCACGGGACTTCTGAAAATGGAGAAGTCTAAATATAAAAAACATGAAATCGTCACTATTTGGTCCCAACCAGGAATTAAAGAAGAACAAATGAGCAGGGTGCTGAAGGACGCATCGAGAGCAAGCACGACCCACTACTTCTACGTTGGAAACGTAACGGTCTGGGAAAAGATCCGAAACTTGTGGAGGGCAGAGAAAATAGGTTTAGATAGATCATTTAACCGATGCTGTCATACGGTCGAAACGATTCATGATCCCGATCAACAAAAGGAGTAGACACTCGCATATCACAAGAGAAAGACGAACCACCGAGGGATTAATGAAACAATGGCGGCGTTGAAACGAAAATGTTATTGGGTAGGAATGCGAAAATCTATCGAAGAGGTAATAAGTGAATGTCACATTTGTAATACCACGAAGTATGATCGTCACCCCCCAGTAGGGATACAGAGACACATACAACTACGGTACCTTTGGCCGAACTTCAGATCGACACGTTTACGTGGCGGGGATTCAAAAGCCATAGCCAACCTGGTGAAGGAGAAATCAGCGCCAGCGGTCAGTAGAGCCCTCCAAACGTGGTTTCAGTTTTATAGAGTACCTGATAAGATCTCCTCATATGGGGCAAGGGAATTTAACAATGCGCAGCTAAGGAAAGAGATGAAAGATCTAGGTGTCGCTTGGCATTGGAATACACCGGGACATCCCAAAAGCAGAGGAGGGATCGTAGAATAAGATTCAAGTAATTTGTAATTTATTTTTGTTGTTGTGTTCTCTCTATGCATTTTTTTTTGTTTTGAGTTTACGAGGGTGTTTGTAAACTGGCAGGGGGGAGTTAGGAAAAGACTGCTGATCACAGACACTTAGATCAAGCTGGCCATTGTAACAGTGTTAACCCAGTTATCGCGCGAGTCATTTCATCCTAAATTTTCTTTTTTTTTTTTATGTTTTGTTCCTGGAAGTATATAAGTTATAAATATATATATTTCATATTATTATTTTTTTTTATTTATGCTTAAAATAAATGAAAAGACTATGAAGTATATACGTTTTTGTTTATTTATATATACATATAGCACAAAGGAAAATACAAAACTACATTTGACGTATTTATACGTCCCGCCCCGTTAACAGGTTAATTGTGCTCAACTTTATAGTGCTTTCTGTATTACTGATAGGTTTATTTTTCATGCATAATAATTTTGAATTTATTAAAAAAACATTTAATAAATGTTTGAATCATAAATTCCCAAAACATTAATCATCATTTAGCAACATTTTAATTTTGATTAATCCTGGAACAATTAATTTTTTTTGGATCCATTTCAATAAATTCTACTTACAACACAGAAAAATTAATATTTTTTACGTGCTCTATCTTTGGCCTATCGATAATTTTGTTTTTGAACCAAAAATAAAGGATGATATTGTGAACCTTTGTGTTCTCTTTTACATATTTTCAATGTTTGTCTTGTTTATTTTTTATGTTAACCTAGTTCCTCAAGGTAATATCTTGGGTCCCATCCAATAAACGATGTATATAGCAGACATCCCAACCCGTCCAAGCACTGTCCTCACTACGTACGCTGACGCACGTGTGTTATCAGTAAATAAGGATCCATTTGTGGCATCCTAACCCCTTCAATCCCATATCTCAAACCTTCAAGAATGGAGTCAAAATTGGAGAATTAAAATAAATCCTAACAAATCCCATCAAATTACCTTCACCCTTCGTCATAAACCTACGAATTCCTGACCTACTGTATCCTTTAATAATATTCCACTGATCCCTGTCGAACAGATACGTTACCTAGGACTCCATCTGGACAAACGTCTCACTTGGAATCCTCATACAGGACAAGAATTCAACATTTACTGGGCAAACGTTCTAAGCTCCCAATTAATTACAAAAGACTCATTTACATGACAGTTATCAGAACTATTTGGACATACGGAGTTGAGCTTTGGGGCTCTACTAAACCATCCAATCCTTACAATCCAAAACCCTTCGTAATATCCTCAATGCTTCTTATTATGTCACAACAAACTCATCTATCATGATCTTAATATCCCATATGTTGCTGATTTGGCCCAAACTAGACACCTATCCTTCCATGACAAGCTCCATACACACTTGAATCCGCTAGTCTCTCAACTTGTTCCCATACTATTCCTGATAACCCCTCCGAGGCGTCTGAAAAGAAGATGGCTTCGAGACCTTCTACTATAGAACTTTATTGGAGTGCTACCGATGGGTAGTTTCTCCACAAGTGTTTTTTTTTATATATATAATTTTGTTCATATTAGCAGATTTACTTATTGTAATATTATTATAGTTGTAAATATTAATAAATTAATACATTAAAAAAAATAAAAATGTTAATCTAATTTTCAAACCCAGTTACTATCTTGTCAGTATTCTTTTTATGTTCTAAACCTCTTATGTTTTAAATAAATCATGTTTATTAAAGTTATGCCTTGAGATTTGTGTATAATCCCAGACCAGGCAAATATGAAAGGGAATAGGGTCCTGGAGCACAACATATTATCAGTTCCTGCACCAACCTTGTTACTGCAGTAATGATAACTGCCTTTCAGTAATTTTTATTTAACTTCAGATACTAGCACATATTTTTGAATATTTAATAACCCAAGAGCTAATATTGTACCATTTTAGAGATTTTTATATATTTTTTTTCCCGTTTATTTCTATTAGAATGTGAATCAGCTGATTACAAATATGATTCCTTAAAATTCTTTTGCCTTAGACCACCTTGTCCTCTAATAATATGAACTGTATCATTAATATAATTTTAAACCTCAATGACAACAAATTTCCAGGATTCGATTAGATTTGAGCTTTAGTCAAAAACAATTCACAATAGATAACAAAACACATTATAGAAAACTTTATTTCATTTATTTTTAGAAGCTGAGGTGAAATCTGGTCTCACAATAACAAATAATCTGCAGATTTTACATATTTTTAATACTTGAGTAAGAAACAACTTTAGTCCAAGAAATATTAAAATCTGTTGTAACTTGTAATAATTTAGTATCAAGTAAATAAATGGATTGTTTTTTTAATAGTAATTATTAGTGCTTCACTGGTTATTTAGTCATTACCTGGAACCCAGTTTTAACAAGTAGTACCGTGGCAATATCTGGATCTGTTTAATCTTCTAGTTTACCAGGTACCGGTACCCAGTTAATGAATGATTTAATCACCTAGTGTTTTGCAAATGACTATGGTGTGAAACCAATGTGGATTTTGAAGAGGTAGGTCAACGACTGACCAGATTTTCGCACTCTGGATGCTGTTGGAAAAGACCAGAGAATACAAGGTGACGACACACCACATATTTGTTGACTCTTACAAGCCTATGACTCGGCCAACAGAGCAGAAGTATATAGAGTACTGCTTGAGAAGAATCTTCCACCGAAGCTAGTGTGCCTAACAAGAATGACAATGGAGGGCAACATATCCTTCGTCCTGATTAGTGATGAACTCTTAAGAGGCTTTTCCACTGGGACAGGGGTTCGGCAGGGAGATGGATTGGCATGCCTGATCTTCAACCTTGCTCTGGAAAAGGCTGTTAGAGAATCTGGAATCCAAATAACTGGTACACTCATTAACTCCTGTGTGCAACTCCTTGGATTTGCAGAGGACATAGATATTGCCGGCAGGTCATTAGCAGCAGTCAAGGAAGCATTTATCGTACTAAGAAATATGGGACATGGTACTTATCGTCAACTACTGCAAAACGAAGTACATGTGCATAAACCCTCAACAAATAAACGATATACAAGTTGACGGGCAGAGCGTGGATAGAGTTGAGGAAATTGTGTACCTTGGATCCCAGGTGAACCAACAAAATGATATTGGGGCAGAAGTCGAGAAGCGGATTATAACCACTAATCGCTGCTATTTTGGTCTCCAGAAGCATCTACGTGGTGGTCTCCTGTCCAAATCCTCTAAGATAAGACTGTACAAAACTCTCATCCGACCAGTTCTCACATATGCCTCAGAAAACTGGACCCTGACCCTAGCACACGAATTCTCACTAAGGAGAGCTCTCAGGAGAATATACGGTCCAGTTTTGGTGGATGGAGAGTGGAGGTGTCGGTCCAACAATGAACTGAGACTACTTTATAAGGACCTGGATGTGGTACAGTTTTTTTTTTTTTTCGTTGTACAGTTTATAAAGTTAGCAAGAATGAGGTGGGCCGGACATGTGATTAGGATGGGGCAGGATGAAATCCCAGCCAAAGTCCTCAGGGAGCGAATATACGGTGTGAGAAGAGCAGGCCGACAACGACTTCGGTGGGAAGACTGCGTAACTTCGGACGCCCGGAGCGTATTGGATGTCCGCAATTGCAGGTTAGCAGCACTTGACAGAGAAAACTGGAGGTCGGTGCTGGAGCAGGCCAAGACTCGACTACAAGGGTCATAGCGCCGATTAATCATAATAATAATATGGTGTGAAACTAACTGACACAATATAAGGTGGTTCAATAAATAAGACCAATTTTGATACATGTATTTAACAAAATATTTATTTATTCATCAAAATTTATGTTGTTCTCTTCAAAGTAATCCCCACCAGATATTATTCAATTGTGCCACCACTATTTCCAATCCTTGAAGCACTTTTCATGGACGGTTTTTGGTATAGCAATTTCTTTAGCAATTCGTTTTCCTTCTGCTCAATAATGGAAAAATCTCTGCCCTTTGAGGGTGCCTTTAAATTTTTGGAAATAAAAAGTTTTATGGACTAGATCTGGTGAATGTTTTATTGAAATTTTATCCAAACAATTATGAAGCAGCAATGATGTGTGAGTGGGAGCATTATAGTGATGCAACAGCCATGAATTGTTTTTCCAAAAATCCACAAAGTCTTCTTCTTATTGCCTAATGCAGCCAGCACATAACTGAAAGGTAATATTTTTTATTGAGCATGGAATTCGGGCAATTTTTAAAAATTAGAATTAGAAATTCTGGCAGAAATTCGTGATGCACAACGTTATCATAATCAAAGAAAACAGTGAGTAAAACCTGTACATTTGGCTGACATCTCAGCCTTCTTCAAATTTCTCATAACACTTGTAAATATTTGAACATCATCATCAATATCAGAGCATTTTTTTAATTTCTTACGCAAAACTCAATACAACTTCTTTGCTCTATTTTTTAAACAATGAAAAATCACCACTCAGTTGTAAAGAAAGTTACACTTTGTGTCTGCTGTAAACAACACAAACATAAAAGATGGCGGATATTGCCTACATATTAAAAAAAGAAAATCAAATGTATATAGCCCACATAATTAAAAAAATGGTCTTATTTATTGAACACATCCCCTAGTAATTTAATTAGAAATTGAGAAGAATTTTTAGTTAAATGTGACAATGGAAATGAAGTTAAAACATACAAACTACCACATTTCAGTGACATTTTTTATTTAGAAATGGAATTCGTACAGCTACCAAAAGATTACTTCTTGTAAGATTTGTGTTATATCAGATTAAAGTACCATTTGGTTCAATGCATTTGACAGATCTAGACCATTAGATCATCTTGTCTTTGGTTCAGTATGTGTAGAGACTGACTGTTTCTAGGGCAAGGGTTGTGCAGGGAGGTGATTTGTCCTTGAAATCACGCTCAACCACTTGGATTTTCCCTCTATTTTAGCTACACACTTTATAGAGGCTGGGTGAGCCCCAGAGGTCTCCAGACTTAAAGGATCCATCCCTGGTTGTTAAAAGATTAAATAAATTATCTGTTAATGCCGGATTTGAAGCCCAGAAGTAAACTTTATTTTTCAGCTCATGAAACAGCCAACAATGAAAACAATAACATGGGTAAGAACATCTCCTGTAATAGATTGGTTTTAGATTCACCTGTCCTCATATATTTAGTTTTTCTTTGTTGATGCTTAGACCCATCTCTTTTGCCGCCTCCATCAGTGATGAGAATGTTCTCTTCAGTGTTTCGGATGAGCGAGCGACAATATCTGGATCATCTGCATAGCCTGATAATTGAACTAGCCTGTTATAAATTTTGTTGTTGGTCTGGATTTTTGACTTCCTAACAATCTTTTCCAAGGCAATATTAAATAATAGACAAGCCAAGGTATCTCCCTGCCTTAAGCCTTATAGTCTTGAATTCAGGAGAGAGATCCCCCTTTATTCTGACAACACAATATGTTTCATCCATTGTCATTGCTACAAAGCGAATTAACTTTGAGGGTACTCCTAACTCTCTCATGGGCTCATATAGTTTGGCTCGTTTGATGCTGTCTGAAATCTATAAAGAGGTGATGTGTGGATATTTTATATTCTATTTCCTTCTTCAGGATGGTCCTAAGGCTAAAAATCTGTTTGATAGTCGACCTGCCACTTCAAAAACCTGTCTGGTAGTCTTCTGTTTCTCTTTCAGCAAATGGAACAAGTTTTTGATAAAGGATATTAGACAATACTTTATATGCGCACTGAAGTAGCGTAACAACACGGTAGTTGGCACACTCAAGTGTGTCTCCCTTTTTATGAATAGGGCATATGATGCCTTTCTTCCATTGCCTCGGCATTTTCTCTTCAACAATATCGTAGAACACAGTCTTGAATATGTGTAGCTTTCTATCTTCATTCACTTTTTGCTTGCCAATCAACACTAAAGATATTTTAAGTGAGTAAGACTTCTTAGATTTTAGGTCAAAAACAGCAAGGTACATACTCCGTCCAGTGACATCACTGCCACTTTCCTTAAGGGGAACTATTGGTCTTGTGTCAGAATGAAAAGTAGCCTGTTTTTGACATTATTACATTATGTTTGTCATAACTATAAATATTGGTTCAAAATTTGAGTTAAAAATGAAATAAAAATCATATGTAAATAGGAATATTTTTCAGAGATATATTGGATTTCATTCTAATGGATGGGGATAATATAGTTTGCTCCCATTTGGTATAACTTTTCATTTTAAATTTTCTAGAATAGAGAATTTTGGAATGGAAAGAGAACCCTTGAGGTTCTCTATTACTACTTGAATTCTTACTATAACTTTGTTTGCTATTTTATTTAATCTGCCATAAGTTATACATTTTTCCTTCAATGAATTTTGAAAGATTAAAGATTGAAATAAATATTAATTTTATCTGCTACATAATCTATATATATAAAAGACCTAATAACTCAAGAACGCTTGGACCGATTTCGATGATTCGAACCATTTAGGACTGGTCTTTGGCCAAAAAAGAAGAATAACCAAGAAAAATCGAAATCGGTCGAGGCGTCCTTGAGTTACATTTATATATACATAATACATTTTTGTAACCTTCACAGCTTCTCTATTAATTTTATATCAACATATGATCTATGACTTCCTGATCACAACTTTACAATATTATTTATATAACAAAACTCATTTTTGAAAAATTTGCACTTAACACATTTGTGAACTAAGGCATCAACTTTTGACAGCTGATTCATTTGCAGTCTTTTCATCGCATACTACTCTGTTTGATAATTGTGTATGGTAATTATTTATTTATTATTTACAATAATATTACTTTCAAATATTGCATTTAATATATTGTTTTGAAACGATTTATCAGTTTGATGAAGTGCACATTGTGAATGGTTATGTTCTTTTTTATTGCATTATAGTTTCAAATATTGCATTTAATATATTGTTTTGAAACAATTTATCAGTTTGATGAAGTGCACATTCTGAATGGTGATATTTTTCTTTAATGTATAAGATTAATTAAAATTTTCAATATAACTGCCCAGTTAACAGTAATAATAATTATTTATTTATTATTTACAATAATTGTAGTTTCAAATATTGCATTTAATACATTGTTTTGAAATGATTTATCAGTTTGATGAAGTGCACATTGTGAATGGTTATGTTCTTTGTGATTGCATAAGATTAATTAAAATGTTCTATATAATAACTGCCCAGTTAACAGTAATAATTATTTATTTATTATTTACAATAATTGTTGTTTCAAATATTGCATTGAATACATTGTTTTGAAACTTTATCAGTTTGATGAAGTGCACATTGTGAATGGTTATGTTCTTCATTATTGCATAAGATTAATTAAAATTTTCAATATAACTGCCCAGTTAACAGTAATAATAAATGTAATAATATACGAAAATCAAATCCTTTATTTAAAATTATTAATAGATCTTTAATTGATTTACCATCTCCATCTTCAATTTCATTAAGATCAAATTTTGGATCCTTATTAGGTATATGTTTAATAATTCAAATTAGCCTATACATTAGTTCCTAGCTATACATAATACAGCAAATATTGAACTCGCTTTTAGAAGAGTAGTAAATATCGACAATCAATCCAAACGTTAATTTCGGATTGTGAAATTAATTTTTACGTGGGTTACTTTAATCAATTCGAATTCGCTGTTCATTTCATTTTGATTTAACATTTTGATGTGGAATTCTATTTTTAGGTTATGACATTTGAGCACATGTTTTCATTGATGTTTATTTGTGACGTTATATTTATTTATTTAATATTTATCTATTTATGTATCGATAACTCCTTAATTGCTTTTGTGACATTCATTTTTAGTGTTATTCACAATGCCGCTAGCCAGAAGATCTAATCTTTCGCATCGAATCCGTCATGCAAGTACAGTTCGGAATATGGATAATCAATTGAATAAGGATGAACAAGAAATCGCACGAGAACAGCGCCGTGTTAGTATGGCCCGACTTTGTGCATCACAAACACAAGAAGAATGAAACGGCTCAGTTAACAATGAGAAATCGTCGAGCAAATCAAACAAAATCGAAATAAACGCGTAAGAAGTTCTTCAAGTGTTGATTTAAATCGAGTAGCGTTTCATTATGACTGCACAATAGTCTACAGCTCGCATCCTTCCGTTCAAATTGGCCCAATGGAGGTTGGATGCAACCATTGAGGGGCATTGAAGTTCACTGGAGAAATGCCTGGATTGTGCTGTCTCAGTGGCAAGGTTAAATTACCACCATTGCTCCTGCCACCAGAGCCGTTGCATTCTTTGGTTCTTGGTGAAACACCAGAATCACGTCATTTTTCGAACTCTCAGAAATATAACGGATGCTTTCAAATGACTCTAATGGGCTCTAAATCGTTGTTTATAATATGGAGTTCATTTATGGAATTCAAAATTCACCCTCCGTTTAAACTCAACATAGATTTCTATTTAAAATTAATGCTGACGAAGTCGCGGGCAAAAGCTAGTAGTAAATAATATAGCAACAAACTATTTACAAACTTTTATTAATTTAAGTATGGAACCCAACGGATACTAAAAATCAAATCTGAAAATATATTCCAGATAATGCTCTTATCATAAAATACCGAAACTGTATATACAATAGAATAACAGATAATGATTGTAAACTAAAAAATAAAAATAAAATTATTGTTTTAAAAATTTGGCATTTATTTAATTATTCTCATAGCATGAGTCACTGTGGTAAAGTAAAATTCTTACTATTATCTGAAACCTAAGTAAATCAAAATATAGAGAATATATATATATATGTATGAAACGTGGTTTAAAAATGAAAAATAAAATATTCAAAAAAAAGTAAAATTGAAATAAAATTAAATCAACTAAAATTAATAAAATACGTCGCTACCCAGTAAGTCGCCGTCAAACAGGTTGGCAATTAAAAAAGGAAAAATCAATCAAAGGAAATGGAATGGGCTTACCCGAATCTTGTCAAATTTTCCTCTCCTGACTGCGACGTCTCGTAGAGGTGAGCTCAAATCGATTGTGGTGAAAACATCGTGGTGTGTCCGTCAAATGCCGGTCTTCTCAATTCAGGTATAACACCTTGGGAAAAGTCTCCAAGGAAAATGTGGGAAAACTTGTGGGGGAGAAATGCGGTTCTGCAAGCGGGAGACAACTGGTTTTAGCGGAGGTAAACAATAGGTCCGGGTAGGATGTTATAATCCTTATGTTGAAATGTAAACAAACACGTAACAGGATCGAGAATAAAAAAATATCTTTCTGCTAATTAACAAAAATATCTTTCTAGAAAATAAAATAAGCTTCGGGGAAATTATTAATTAGAAATATATACAGAACTAAACAATATATTTAAAAGCGACAACAAATAAAACAAGAATATCAGTAATAGAAGGAAATAATGTAATAACTAAATAATATGATTTATAATATAGTGATATGTTTCAGATAATTACCAAAAATTGTAAACCAAAATTCTTGTTTACTAAAATCATCAGTAACATTAAAGGAATTAATAACAAGTAAATATTTTGAAATACATTAAGATGAAGCATTCTTTATTCAATATATATAACTATATTTATATCTGCAATACAAATTATTTTAATTTATTTTGTGATTTATAATTTTTTTTCAACAAAATAAAAAAAAATACATTGGAAAGTTAATTATTTAAGTTTCGAATAGAAAGTAAATAATCTTAAGTACACACAGCTGGCAGAGGTTCAACATAAGTCTTCATCTCCTGGTCGTATTACATCCCGCACATGCAGGAGCCATGACAATCCCACATGTGAGATAGGATGATCCTTAAAAAATGAGGATATATTACACCCCGCACATATAGGAGTCATGACAAACCACCATGTGAAACGGGAATACCTTTTTTTCTTGTTTTACATACAAAGCTGAGATGAACTTCAAAACATAACATAAGCTGATTAAACTTAAATCTATAAAAAAAAATGTGAAATATAAACACTAACATTGTATTTAGGAAATTCAATATAGGTATAATTAATAATCATTAAAATTATGCTTATTACGAAAGAAGTGATTAGATTTCATGCCATGTTTTAAAAACTAATCATTAAAAAGGAACTCATACTGAATGATAATTGTTGACCTTGATAATATATGTGGAAGAAAGTGGTCCGGGTAGAGATCAAAGAATTTCTCGTAGAATTGGAGAAAACTTTATTGAGTAGCCAATGTTTCGACCTACTTTGTAGGTCTTCTTCAGGGCTATATGCAAAATACAGACAATTAAGAATAAAAATGGTACAAATATATTAAAAGATAGTAAATATAAATAAACAAAAGTATGGTGAATACCGGCAATTGAAAATAAAAATGATAAATATTGCACAGCAAGGTAAATATGAAGGTTAAAATGTATGAGTGTATAGTATAAACAACGAAGTGCCAGAAAGGTAGTAAAATACATAATGAAGAATAAAATAAACATAAAATAAAAAGTGTTGAAAAACAAAAAATAAGGTAATAAAGATAAAAAATAAAAACTGAATATAAAACGGGAATGTAAAAATGATATGAGTAAATGTAGAAAATGATAAAAATACAGTAAGAAATAAAAATTGTAAAATTATAAAAAATCCAGAAAATTTTTTTATAGAAAATAAAGTATTAATATTGATAAGTAATAAGAGACCTTACATAAATGTAAGGACTATTAATTACATAAAAGAAAATACAGAAACGTTTTAAATAAAGTAAGTAATAAAAATACAATTAGGCTATATTGGACTAAAATACATTTAAAAAGGCAAAGATATGTGAATGAGTAAAGATATTAAAAATAAAAATAGTGAGTGAAGTTGAACCCGGATGAATGTCGTAAAATGATGCTTAGAGGTGGGAAATAAATAAATGAACGTCTTACAGAAATAGTGAGCATGGAAGTAGTGAGAATAATGGTATTATGTGTATTGCAATCTTTATGGTTATGAGGGAAAGAAAAAAGAAAAATAAAATGGAGGAGAAAGGGGGGAGGATGAGTAAATAGTGAAAATATAAGTTACCTGTGGGGGGAGCTGGGGGCTTGGTTGGTCCTACACTAGCTTAAAACACATACTGTTTAACGTCGAAGTAGCAGCGGGGTTGGAAGCGGGATTCCCCCACCACTGATTAAGTATAAAAAAATTTCCCAGAATAAAACGGCCATTACAATGGATGAAAGTCAAAATATAAATATAGGAAAAGTTAGGTAAAATCAAAGATAGACCCTGTAGGAGCCTATTGTAAAATAATTTAATATCAACATATATATATATATATATATATATATGGTAAATGAATTAATGAAGTGATTGAGAAAGAGGGGAGGGGGTATGAATGAAAGGGGATGAAAGAGTAAACAGGAGGTGGGTACAAATAGATGTTGACGGGTGAAATATTGGAACGGGGGGGGGGGGGAGGGTTACTAGGAAGGGGGGTGGTTAGTTCTTTTTAATGACGTGGTGATCACATAAATGTATTATTATGGATGAGTTATGTATTATTTAAATGTTATATACCATGTTTTCATTTTATGTAATAGTGTTATTATATTTAGAATTTTATGCCTAGTGGATAGATCCAGAGGAAATTTGGGAATCAGCATGTAAGAACTTCATATGGGCACATAAGAAATCTGAATTTTATTACAACAAAACTCATCATGAAGTAAGATTACAATTAAACGATAGGGTCATTATTAAATCAT
Organism: Arma custos; assembly: GCA_037127475.1. NCBI lineage: Eukaryota > Metazoa > Arthropoda > Insecta > Hemiptera > Pentatomidae > Arma > Arma custos. The sequence goes on from CM073761.1 coordinate 106,815,748, forward strand.
ACATTTTGTCAAGTAAGAAAGATTTCATCAATGCGAAATTATCCTATAAATATTCGGTCCCCTTTTGAATCACAAGATTGATTACCCACCAGTGAGTCAGATGAATATGATATTAAAGTAGATGTGTCCATATGTGTCCCAATTAGAGTGATATTGAAATTGCCCATGTGTCCCACTTAAAGAAAATTAAAGATTAATAGGAAATATATATATATATATATATATATATATATATATATATATATATATATATATATACATATTTTTTTTGATTTGAAAAGGAAATTTAAAGAAAAATTTAAGTAAATAAATAGTAAATTTATAGTAATTAAAAGAATCTAATACAAGCCTGTTTCCCTTGTGTGTCCTAACGTTGCACTAAGATAGCAAATATTGTTCTAAAATGAAGGATGTTTATGCTTAGTGAAAGTGAATACTATCTTTACAGAGATAAGAGATAATCTTGAACTTGGCCTACTGTTTGTTTTGTATTATAGCCGTATCATGTTAAAGTCATATTATAATGAAAGTAGAATATTTTTAATGTGAAATTGATTCTGTTTTTTAAGTTTCAGATATTTTTAATATTTATACTCATATATATATAATCTATTGTAAGATGACAGTGTTGTAAATTTGTTTGGGCAACTGAGTAAATAAAAAATAATAATGGCCAAGTTTCTTCAAATATTATGTTTGAGTATTTTACGGATATGTAATATATGATATTATTAGTACATTTTTATGAATTATGTTTATATATTGGTATAGAAAAAATTTAATTAATTGATTGATATTATGATTATTATGATAATGTACAATGTAATTGAAGATGTAGGCGGGCATCTTATATTGTCAAACGACAGAAGTTATCAAAGTTTAATTTCCAGATCGAGAACATTGGTCGAGTTATGTTGCAGAGATCACTGCAAAACTCGAGCTGCATCTCGGTAAACTGCATTCTTGCGATCTCGATTCCAGAGATCATCAATCCAGAGATCATCCAGAAATCTTCGAGGAACATCTCAAGACAGAAAAACTGCGATCCATAGAGCGTCGAGACTGGACATCAGTGAACAACACTTCGCATCAAGAAGATACAAGTATTTTTAAATTATTTTGTATTTGTATAAATTCAATAATTGATATGGGGAAAGTTAAAATAACTTTTATTATTACTAATTGATAAAAGTAGAAAATTGTGAAATTCTTTTTTTTTAAGAAATTGATTGAAAATAATATGGGAATTATTTTTTTTAAATATAGATAAACAAATTGAATGATAAGAGATTCCTCATAAAAAAAAAAAAAAATAAAAAGAGATAGAGAAAAATAAATAAAATATGAGACTGAAGTTTTTTTCCACATGTATTTAAGTTGATTTTTGGCTTTGAAAAAAGTAAGATCAACTTATATAGATGTTTTTTTGTTTCAGTAGTTAAAAAAAATATAATAAAATAAAATATTAATTAATATAAATAATAGAAAAAAGATATCAATGGAATAGAGGACTGAATAATATAATCAATTGAAGTTTTGAATAAAAATATAATAAAATAAAATATCAATTAATATAAATAAAAGAAAAAAGATATCAATGGAATAGAGGACTGAATAATATAATAAATTGAAGTTTTGAATTATGTATAATTGAATTGAATTTATGGATATTTGGAATTTGGAATGAATTGAATTGTCTACGAATATTGATTAAAATTTGGTGAATGGATACTTTATATTGTTGAGAGTTGAAAAATTTTGAATTTTTTTTTTTGGAAAATTGAATTGAATATGATGAATATTTTGAATTTGAATTATTTGAGTTGTACACAAGTATTGATATATAAAGTATAAAGTACATAGAGACCTTGAATTGTAAAGAAAAATTTTGATGATTGATTTTAATTCAGTAGTTGATTCATATGCATCTTCGTGTTAAAATGTGCAAGTGGTCTCTAGATTTAAGATAATTTTAGTACAATTAATTTAGAATAATTTATGTTGTGGGTTATATGTATATATAAATCAAATAATAATTAGAAATCACCACATATTACACCCCCAGACATTCTATTTTATGGGCAGAAATTTTGATGGTTAGTTTCCATAAATTAAGGGTCCCACATTTTACTCCGATGTGCTTCTTCCTGTATTTTGATTATTAATATGACCTTGGGTCCCTTCAGTGACGTGGAAAGGATATGTGGAGTACTTGTGTCTTTCCTTAAGATGGCACGGGCTAACTGAATGAATGGCAGACCCATTCATGAGGTTAATCCTGTTGGCCTTATCCTGTCGGAAGATGGTGCCGGTCTATGGATCTTTTGGCCATTTTCCTACCCTTCCTTTAGTAGGCGTTAGACACAACTATCCACCCTCGTCCAACCTCGATAGTGACACACATTGACGACATGATAAAAATTTTTTATGCTGGAATGATATATATATATATACATATTTTTGGTGTGTGTGTCTAGCATAGGTATAGAATTTATAGAATATAGAAAAGACAATTTGCACATCGAATTTTTGGTTGCTGCCCAATTTATCTTTTTCTTCATCGCATATGTTCTATCAAAAATTGAAATCATCAATTTTTTTTTTTTACTAAGAGGGGGGGTAATGTGGTGATCACATAAATGTATTATTATGGATGAGTTATGTATTATTTAAATGTTATATAACATGTTTTCATTTTATGTAATAGTGTTATTATATTTAGAATTTTATGCCTAGTGGATAGAATTAAGTATTTGCCAATTGTATATTAACACGGATTCGACTTTAACCTAGGATGTATATATTGTCGTATTTGCTAAGTTACGTTTAAATGCCATTTTATTGGCTCACGAAAGAAAGTGGGAGATAAAGGAGTGGTAGTGGGGAGGACGTTAGCCGATTACGGCATTTTTAATTTGAAAATCACTCTCATCTGAGCGCTAACTGAGTCCGGACATCCCTTCTGCCTCTTCTCTCTCCAGACTAGGCTTGTATTAGAATAATGTATTAGAATATTGTTTAATTGATTGATTATGAATAAGAATTGCATGTTATAGTCTATGTATATATATATATATATATATATATATATATATATATATATATATATATATATAATTTTTGAGAATATATCTTATTTTGGGTTCCTCGTTTTGTAATTGGCCTTTCCTTTTCTCCTGCTTTTCGGTCCACGAACCTTATTAAATATATTTTATAGCATTCAGGGAGAAGGGTCATTACAACGTCTAGTATGTGTCTGTAAACTATAGAAAGGCTATTCTTGTCAGTCTTGAAGTTTAATGGCCTGTTTTCGAGGTTAATATACAATGATTCAGCAATGAGTCTTTTGTTGTAATTGGGAACCGTGGCGAGAACAGAGGATTGGTCAAAGTTAAACTTGTGATTAAGGGTCGTGTTCAGATAATTTGGAAGCAGATATGTTCCGGGTAGAGATAGAGGTCTTGTGTTGTGATAGCCATATTTTAGTTTCAATGGTAAATTTGAGACGGGGATGGTAGGAGTTAAAGGCAACTAGTATTTCGGGGATTTTTTCAGGATTGAGAACTAAGAGGAGATCGTCAACATATTTCTTAATGAGGATGATATCATGGGGGAATAGAGGGATAATGGAGTCAAGAAGGTAATTAAGAATTATGTTGGAAATGTCTAGAACAAGGCAATTACCAGTTTTGAAATACAGTTTCCTATTGTTGTTTTCATTCTACTTTGATTTCTGAAAGGTAGTAAGAGGGCTATATCGTTGACAAAAAGAAAGGTCTTAATAGATTTGGGTATTATGTTGTATTATGAGATATATATATATATATATATATATATATGTTGATATTAAATTATTTTATGATAGGCTCCTACACGGCTAATCTTTGATTTTACCTAACTTTCCCTATATTTACATTTTGACTTTCATCCATCGTAACGGCCGCTTTATTCTGGGAAATTTTTTTATCCTTAATCAGTGGTGGGGGAATATAGAGCCGAATGGTGGCAGCTCATTGAGGAGGCCAAAACCCACCCAGGGTTGTAGCGCCAAAGAAGAAGAAGAAGAGGTGGGGGAATCCCACTTCCAACCCCGCTGCTACTTTGACATTAAACAGTATGTGTTTTAAGCTAGTGTAGGACCTACCAAGCCCCCAGCTCCCCCCACAGGTAACTTATCTTTTCACTATTTACTCATCCTCCCCCCTCCCTCCTCCATTTTATTTTTATTTTTTCTTTCCCTCATAACCATAAACATTGCAATACATATAAAACCATTATTCTCAGTACTTCCATGCTCACTATTTCTGTAAGACGTTTTTTTATTTATTTCCCATCTCTAAGTATCATTTTACGACATTCATCCGGGTTCAACTTCACTTACTATTTTTATTTTAATATCTTTACTCATCCTCATATCTTTGCCTTTTTAAATATATTTTAGTCCAATATAGCCTAATTGTAATTTTATTACTCACTTTATTTCAAACATACTGTATTTTCTTTTATGTAATTAATAGTCTTTACATTTATGTAAGGTCTCTTTTTACTTATCAATATTAATACTGTATTTTCTATAAAAAAAATTTTCTGGATTTTTATTTCTTACTGTATTTCTTATTATTTTCTACATTTACCCATATCATTTTTACATTCCCGTTTTATATTCAGTTTTCATTTTTTATCTTTATTATCTAATTTTTTATTTTTCAACACTTTTTGTTTTATGTTTATTTTATTCTTCATTATGCATTTTACTACCTTTCTGGCACTTCGTTGTTTATACTATATACTCATACACTTTAATCTTCATATTTACCTTGCTGTGCAATATTTATCATTTTTATTTTCAATTGCCGGCATACTTTTGTTTATTTATATTTACTATCTTTTAATATATTTGTACCATTTTTATTCTTAATTGTCTGTATTTTGCATATAGCCCTGAAGAAGACCTACAAAGTAGGTCGAAACATTGGCAACTCAATAAAGTTTTCTCCAATTCTACTAGAAATTCATGGACCTCTACCCGGACCACTTTCTTCCACATTAAAAAGGAAATTAGAAACTTTTCAGTATTATCTTTTGCCGTAACATTTTCTACCTAAAGTTAAAGAAAGCTAAAATAAAGTATCAATAAGCAACTACTGGTCAGCAAAATAAATATGTATTTATACATTATATATGAACTACTACTTAATGAACCTAATGTTATTTTGACGAATTTTTTTAATGAGGTTTGATACAACTATATGATTAAATCTGAATGGGGATCTATTATTATTATTATTGTTAATAGCAGTAGCATTTTATAAATTTTAAATACTGGATAGAGATCAGATGATAAACCAATTGTGAAAAATAAAAAAGATTTTCTAAAATATTTAAGAATTTCACCTGCAAAAATAAATATCTTTCTTGAAAGGAAACAACTAATTCCTTATAGAAATAATGAATTGTTCAATATAACTTTGTTTACTATTTTATATAATAATCAGTCATACATTATCTAGTTTTCCTTTATTGAATTTTAAAAACCTTTTTGAAATAAATATCAATTTCATTTCCAACATAATAGTTAATAATATAGCATCAAACAATTTACAAACTGTGATTAATGTAATATGGAGCCCAAAGGTTATTAAAACCAGAAATAATTGAAAAAGAGAATTTAAATTTAAAAAATATTAATGTAAGTTTCATGAGCCTGTCTCTATATGTCTCTATAAAAACGCATACATAAAAGAATGAAAGTTTATAAAAGGTAAAATTAAAAATCTGACTGAACTGAATATTCAACTGTACAAATGCAAATATTTAATGAAACTAAATGGAGTTTGAAAGAAACAAAGTAAAGTATGGGTCATTTTCCAATTTAGGTGCTAATTCAGTCACAGAGTTTTTTATAAGATCAATGAGGATGATTTTTTTTCTTCTGGTTATTATTCCCCTTGAGGCCAACATTTCCTTCTCAATTTGAGGATCCCACAAATAATAGTTATTTAGTAATAAAATAAAAACAGTAGTTTTATTATTTTCTTACCACTGACACAAAACAAAGAATGTGACTTACAAGTCTATGTCAGCAGTTTCTTATGGATGTTAGCACAAAACATGATTAAAACTATAGATGGAAAAAATCAATCACTATAACATTTTTACCTTTAGTACATTTAAAACGCTTGTCAATATACTCTGCAAAGGAAAATTTTATACTGAGACGTTACTTGGCAATATATGTAGGAAGCAGAAAACATGTGGATAACAATAACATCAACTGTACAGTAACCAAGCATTTTTTGTTATAAAACCTACCCTATTACTTTCTTGTTACTTACTTACTTGCTGATGGGCTACCTACAAGGACCTTGGCCACCTCAAGGACCTTAAGCTAGTGATTTCTGTCCTGTCCTCGCTCACTCCATCTTCTTCAACATCATCCAACTATCTCATTCTTGGCTATCCTATACATTGTTTTCCTCCAATTTTTCCGTATAGCAGGCGTCTTGGCATCTGTTCCACATGTTCCAGCCATCTGAGGCGGGATTTTCTCAAAGAACGATACCAGGTCTGGTTTTCCATACATTGTGCAGAGCTCACGATTCTTCCTTAATATCGTTTAAGACCTGGTATCGTTTGTGTGAAAATCCCGCCTCAGATGGCTGGAACACGTGAAACAGATGACAAGACGCCTGCTATATGGAAAAATTGGAGGAAAACAATGTACAGGATAGCCAAGAATGAGATAGTTGGATGATGTTGAAGAAGATGGAGTGAGCGAGGACAGGACAGAAATCACTGGCTTAAGGTCCTTGAGGTGGCCAAGGTCCACTACTGAAGTACTAAAGATGGATTTGGCAGTGCAGGAGATCATCAATGAAAACATTAAAACTAAACCCATCCGAACATATAAAACAAACATCTACAAGCTGAAGAACACGGAAACTGCCCAAGCTTATCAAGAAGCAATAGAAGGAAAGCTAGAACAGGAACATATCGATGGGATGATGACGATATTGAGACCTGCTGGAGTGCATTCAAGCGTATCTTGGCGACGTCAACGGAATCAGTATGTGGAAAAACTCCTGTGTGACAAAGGGCCAAAAGAACAGCTTGGTGGAACGACAAGGTAAAGACCCAGGTCCAAATGAAGAAAACAAGTTGGAGGCAATACTTGAAAATAGGTTCAGAAGAGGACTATGCCAGATATAAAGAGCACAGAAGAATTGTTACAAATATTCTCACTTCCAAAAGAAAGACATGGGAGGACTTTGGTAGGAAATAAGAAGAGAATGCGAGGACAAACCAGAAGCTATTTTACAGGACTAATAGAAACATGCGTAAAGATAAAGACCCAATATTAAAGTATGCTAAAGACAAAAGCGGAAAAGTCCTTATAAAAAGTGAATACATAATGAATATATGGGCAGAATATTTTAAGGAGCTACTGGAAGACTCTGAAATGGAAGGAATAGAAATGGAAAGGACACCAGAACCTTCAGATAATTAGGAGGAGGACAACTTCATCGGTGAAGAGGAAGTGGAAGATGCAATTACCTCTCTTAAAATAGGGAAAGCAGCAGGTAAAGATGGAATTTCCCCGGAAAGGGTTAAATACATGGAACAGAAGGGAATGGAAATGCTAAATCACCTATTGAATCTGGTATGGAAGAGAAAGGAAATTCCGAAAGAATGGGAGGTGTCAGTTACAGTTCCCATTTTTAAAAAAGGTGACAATAGGGAATGTAAAAACTACCGAGGCATTTCCCTCCTTAGCCTACCATGCAAGATTTACGCCAGGATCCTAGAAAGGCGGCTTAGGGCAATCGTGGAACCAGCACTGGGTGAGGAGCAGTATGGCTTTAGAAGGAATAGAAGCACACAGGACCTAATCTTCAGAATGAGACAGATATCCGAGAAGATAATAGAGAAGGATAAAGAAGTCTATACCTGCTTCGTGACTTAATTAAAGCCTTTGATAGAATCAAAAAGCAAGACCTAATATATATATTAGAGAAAAAAGGAATTGGAATGGGTCTAAGGCAATTTTGAGTCTGTATAGGGAACAGAGGAATGTCGTCTGGACATGCAATCGCACATCAAAGGAATTCTTGACCTCTCAAGGTATTAGACAGGGGTGCAGTCTCAGCCCATTGCTTTTCATCATAGTATTGGATTCTACTCATAGAAGAGCACAGCTGCAAATGAGGCCTTACCATCTGGGTTATAGAAACTTAAGACCCACATCCTTCACACTGCACGCTTTCGCCGATGATTTGGTAGTATTCGGCAATAAATGCAGCAACCATTTTTCTTAGTTCAACCTCCAAGTCCTTCTGGAGGAACTAAGAAATATCAACATGAAGATAAATGTAGATAAAACCAAAATAATGAGAATAGGAAGGAGAGCAGAATGAGGAGACAGAATAGTCCGCTTAAACGGTGTCCCTGTGGAACAAGTAGCAGAAATATCTTGGCGCCCATCTAAATGAGTATGGTTGGATTGATAGAGAGGTACAAGAGAGAATAAAATGTGCAGGAAAATGCTTCAACTCTCTTAAGAAAGATTTTTTGGAATTTTTGGTTGGATTGTTTGATTGGAAAAAGAGAAGTTACAAAAGGCACCAAGAAAACAGTGTTTAAAAATACCTTCCTCCCAATCCTGACATACTCAAGTGAATCTTGGACCCTCATCAGCAAGCATAAAAGTCAACTCCAAGCAATGGAAATGAGATTTCTAAGAAGAGTTGAGGGGACGAGAAGAGATAGGGTGAGGAACGCGACAATAAGAACCAACCTGGGCATACGA